>LPNX010265356.1:42899-254377 GCA_001517045.1 Pseudotsuga menziesii
TGAACAGACTTGCAGAGACGGCCAGGGAATCAACCAAGTGATTCAAATCCCTAGGAATATATGACAGTTCAAAAAACATAAATGGGTCTCTGAGTTTCCATACCTCGTCCTTGTAAGCCTTCAATCCGATATTATTCGTTTGAAAAGTGTTGTTGACCTGCTGGATGATGGGGTCTATGTCCCCAAAAATATTCACGCACATGATCCCCATCTCCTTGGCCACTTTAACTCCTAGCAGCAAGGCTTCATATTCGGCTACATTGTTCGTGGTTTTTAAATCGAGCTTATAAGATAAGTGAATGTTCTCCTTAGATGGGGAGATCAACACGATACCCACGCCTGCTGAGTTTTGAGCACTTGCCCCATCGAAATACATGGTCCAGATCACTGTTGTGAATTATTCGGGCTGTGTACGGGTGGGCTCAGTGAGCTGAATGGATGTCTATCGATTATCATCTATTTGCAAGATGCAAGACCCAAAATAGGTGTCCATGGTGTAGATTTGTCATGTGAAGGAGGTCATTTTCCTTGTGGTTGTGTTAGAGGCTTCCATCTGTCATGTGAAGGAGGTCACTTACCTTGTGACTTTGTTAGAGGCTGTCATTTTTCATGTGAAGGAGGTCGCTGCACTTGTGATTGTGTTAGAGGCTTCCATTTGTCATCTTGTGGAGGTCATTACACTTGTGGAATGTATGAGGGCTACCATTTATCATCTAGTGGAGGTTGTTTCCTTCTTGGACCTTGGTTAGGGTATGCTCTAGGGTTTTAGAGGCTATTGTTGCCTTATTGGACCTTGGTTAGGGTCTGCTCTATTGTTTTAGAGGTTACTACTCTAGATGTCTAATATAGTGCATCTTATCAGTGAATGGTTTACCAACAAGTCCATGACTCCATACCAGCATTAGTAAGTAGGTCTCTTACAATTTCCTTTACCCATGGTTGTTTCAATACTTTTTTACCAATGTCATGCCTAAATAAACCAAGAAATACCTTTTATGCACAAATATGTCCTCCAATCTAACCCAAATCTTCCCTTTAGATCTTGTTATGCCTTATATTATGAGGAAAAGTGCCCAAAACTTCATATTGCCACTCTTGTTTGAATTCACACCCATAACTGCCTAAAGGTCTGTTCTTTGCTGTAGGAGGACATGGACAGTCCTTAACTATGCCTAAAAATGAAAATGAAGACTTATATGGCCTACATTTACTTCCCTTTTCACCAACAAATCTTGCCCCGGATGTCTCATTTTGCCCAAGATAGCTCAGAACTCTCAACTAAACACCCGATGCAAATAGGGGATAACACATATCAAAATAAGAGCTCAAAGCAATGATAGAGTCCTTTCAGATCTCAAAAATTCCATGTCCCAATGGTTGCATAGTAAAATTTATTTGGGTTTTTTGCTCCAAATTGGTGAACTGGATGCAGAGAATCAATACATAGGGTAATAATGACCTTCTGAATATTTTGGTGATGACATGCAAGACTTCTGATGACTGATGATCAAGATACGAGTGGCCCTCTAAATATCATTTCTCCCATGCAATTGAGACATCTTCTTCTTTCTTAGATTGATTCGCCATTGCTTTGAATGGACAAGGTTGGTCTCCAAATTCATTGGGTAAGGTAATACTCGATGGTTAAAATATTGAAGGTGTAGTAGGGATGTTGGTCATTAATTATGTTGACTGGATAGTTACAATGGATGTTGGGCGTTGGAGATTTATTTCCACAAAAGAATAACTTTGAAATTTGAAATCCCCCCTTTAAGGGTTAACAACAAGAATTTGGACACATGGCCGATTTATATTTGGCATGCTTGATGATGTCAGATGGGGTCAATGGACCCCACATGACATGTTTCCACTAGAGAGTATTTGTCATGAATTCCACGGTTTATGTTATAGCCAAAAATGACACTTCTCTATATGTGACGACATATACATGTTTTGTTGCATGACGACACTTCATTAAAACTACCATGAGTCACCCAAATTACACTTATGGATTGAAGTGCCATATTGGGATTTATGTAGCTTTGTTTTACCTCTTTTCTGGACCATTGGAAAGGTAAAATACTAAGTAACAACTTTCCGGAAGAGACTAACTCCTGAAAAACTCTTGGAAATACCCTAAGAAATACATTTTTTGACGAATACGTAGGTTGTCAATGTAATACCTTCATTTTTCACTTTGCATACACGGGTTGTAAGTGTTGCACTCGTGTATACCCTCAAAAATGGTCAAAATATATAAAATACTTGAATTTTGGGTGGTTCAGGTGGTTTTGGAATTACCTCCTCATTTGTAGCTGCTCTATCCTCAACCCTAACTCTTCAGATTACTATATAAGAGAGGGACAAGGGACCATGAAGGGAACCTTTTTGGAGGAAAAGTTATGCTGGAGGATTTATTTTGGAGAAGAGAAGCAAGAGGGCTCAGATCCAGGTTTCAAGGAAGCTTGATCAAGCAGAGGTATATGTACTTGTTTCAGAAACTTCATGAATAAAGAAAGTCTTTTCCTTCCATCTTTATGTCATGCATGTTTAAATTGTTTATGAGCAATGGTATAGATTGTGATTTAGATTTAAGTTGCAGTTTTTATATGTTCAATTCTCATGTTTTATAATAGTTGAAGGTGTTGTGAGAAAGGTCATTTCTTTGTTGTAGGTATTGGAGCCTTGCAGCAAAGGAGCATTTTGAGAGAAGATCAAACTAGAATCAACCTTCAGAACAAGGTATGCATCCTCTCTTCCATTAAGTTTTTGCTTTAATATATGCTTGTGGATCCTCGTATGTATGTCAATAGAACCCCTAGTATGTTGATGGCCTCAAACCCCAGCCATAGGATAAATTCCCTAACAACAGAACTAGTGACTCCAATGAGGATTCCTTGTCTTTTTTGGGGTCTCCTTCTCTAGTTTTTCCAGTGTAATTCAAGGTATGAGTCTTTCTTTTAGGTTAAGAACCATCCTTAAGCCTTTCTAGACACCCTCCTTGCTGTTTTGAGGCTATTTCATCTTTTTTGGGCCTTCCTCCACCCATACACAACTTTTGCACTCTACAGTAGCATATTTTTGAGCCATACGTAGGTGAACAGTAGCCCTACCTATGTGCCATATGCAGCTTACCCTATATTGCACCTGCGTATTCCCTTTTTTCAATGTTTTTTCACTTTTTTGGTGTGTTTGGGGGAGGTCTGTTGCAATTTGTGGGCTTCTCCTAGGTCCCTTGTCTGTGTAAGACCACATGGGAGTGGTTCCTTCGCTTGAGAGTGATATTAACTCAATTTTTAACCCACTTTTGAATCCTTTGGGTTTGTCTCTTTCTTTGTACCTCATCTCCTTTCTTGGCATGACCTTGTTGTGCAAGATGTTGATCAACCTCTGTTAGTAGGTATAATATGAACTTAGAAGTTATCTGATACTTGTTTTCTTTAGTCTTGTTGGTTAAGTTCCTTATTCCAAGGTGTTTGACTTTTTCCCTTATGAAAGTCTCCCTCCCAAGAGAGGTCTAGTAAGACTTTAGGGAAACTTAGGGTCTGTTTTGTGGACATAGAGCATAATTCCTTTTTCTTTGTTTTACATCATGTGCATGCACTTGTTTATAGGTTGTTTTTCTTTGCCATTAAAAAATAAAAAGTTAAAAAGAACAAGTTTTTTCTTTATATGCATTTAGGCTAGGGTTTAGGCTTAGGTGCATTTCATATCTCTGTTTTTTGAAAATAGAAAAAGAGATCTTTCTTTTGTGGCCTTCATTTTCCGTTTTGAAAACAAAAGAGAAATTAAAGTAATTTCATTTTGAATCTATTTCACATTGTTCATGTGGTTTCTAATTTCAAGTCAAAACATCATTAGTTTCATTACTGCTACCTTTGAGTAATCAACAACCCTTAAAAAGAACGTTAATATTTAAAACATATTAGTAAGATTTTCTTTCTAGGGACGACACACACTAGTATAGGCTAGTATTTTGGGTTAAGGTTATTTTTAAACTACCCAAAAATTTAAACTCAAACATAATGGTCTTTCATTCAGGAAATCCAATCTTAGTAAGAAGTGAACCAAAAATATCCTCTCACACAGGAATCAAGTAGGAGTTCATGCGAGATTGAGTTACGGAGATACCCCTCCAATACTCAGTTGAGCATACACTAGAGCTGCTGCGCGTCTTGGGATTCACTCAGTACTTCCTTCTAGACTCTTGTGGTGCCTGGTACTATTTGAGTTTCGGGATTAGGTAACCTGCTCATGTGCATCGGATGGACTTTCGACTATTCTACCAGACCTTATTTGTGATTTTGGTAGCCTTAGCATCTTGACCTATAGGACTCTACACGAGTGACAATGGAAGGATATTTCCACTGTACCCAGGGCAGAAGTGGGAGGAAACCCCATGAAGCTCTTTGGAAAAGCAGTTGGTGATTCAAACGCTTGCCCCAAAGTGATTGTATTGTGGATCTCTTTGGAAAAGCAGTTGGTGATTCAAACGCTTGCCCTCATCATCCCAGACTCTCATTTGGAAGGTATACTTGTGTGCCTGGTCTTGATACTTAGGATTTTATTCTAGTGGTGTACTCTCTGTGTTGTTGTTTGACAATCGACTTCAGACTTTATTTCTTATTGAGTCAAAAACTATGGCTAGTACCCCTATTGACACCAACCAAGAGACCCCCATGTAAGGGGATTCTTGTGTTTTTGCTTTTACTGGGAATGTTGGTGTTCCCTTGATGGCTAGTCTAAATCTTCCTGGATTCACCCTTGGGCTACATGTTTGGTTTTTTTCCACTCTGACTGTCCTGAATGCTCATGATGTTTCTCAAGCAAGCACATTATGTCAAGGGCATCAAAAAAATGTCTCACCTTCACCAGTAGTAACCTCTCCTTCTCCTTCTACCTGATGCGATGAAAGTTCTAATACTAGTAACCTGTAGTCTAAAAGGAATAAAAGGAAGAAGAATAAGAAGAAGATGCGAAAGCAAGGTGGAAATCACCCGAACTTTGCAGGTCATGCTGGGGGCATTCACCCAATCTCTACAGGTCATGTTGGACATATCCACCCATCCTCTTCAAGCCTTGCTGGGGCGCCTACCTAACCTCTACAAGTCATGTTGGACCTATCCAACCAACCTCTGTAAGTCATGCCACCGAAACCATACATTATATACCACATATGATATCTATTAAACCTTATCATAACAAGTAGTATGATATCGTGGAAGCCACATATGATATTCGTTAAATCTTATCATAACAAGTAATATGATATCATGGAAGCATGTTATATGACCACAAACCAACGGATATATATCATAACTATCTACCCCATGCCAACACTGAGGCCTCCATTCAAAGTAATAAACCAATGGATATATATCATAACTATCGACCCCATGCCAACACCAAGGCCCCCATTTCAAGTTATAAAGCATATTTTAAACAAGCAGTGGAAAGCCAAGCCATAACCACTACCACATAATATATTATATGCCACAGAAACCATATATTATATGCCACACATGATATCCGTTTATCATAACAAATAATATGATTATATGCCACTGAAACCATACATTATATGCCACATATGATATTCGTTAAACCTTATCATAACAAAAGTAGTATGATATCGTGGAATCCACATATGATATTCGTTAAACCTTATCATAACAAGTAGTATGATATCGTGGAATCCACATATGATATTCGTTAAACCTTATCATAACAAGTAATATGATATCATGGAAGCATGCTATATGACCACAAACCAACGGATATATATCATAACTAAAAGCAGAGTGGTGGGGATGGATCTCGCGATCGCCGTACCACCAATGAAGCGAACTAACACTGGGCCACAACCCATTCATTGTATGGAATACAGTAAATAAATTTTAATAGTTTGAAGATATGGGTATGGTTAAAAAAAGAGGCGCGTGGCTCCTCCACGCGTGCCCAAAACAACTATAAAATCATGCTTTTGGAGCCACGAAAACCAATGGATAAACCTTATACACAGCGCATAGTTTGCATAGATCCCAAGAGAAAGAATGGGCATAGATGCCGAGGCGAGTACAAACATTTATGTGCATGGATCTCAAGGTGGGAAGTACAATCCGTATAGAGAGCACTGAGGGTGTTCTCGATTTGCGTGCTAGAGGAGACCTCACGCAAATATATGTGAGTTTATACTCATTTTTCTTAGAATTTCACAAGGAATTCAGTGGTGTTGTTTGTTTCTGTTTCTGACTAATATAACTTAGAAGTGTTTCCAGGACACTCATTTTGTAAGCTTTTGAAGACTAATAAGATCAGCCTTTCCATTGGAAGTGGCCCAGAGACATAGCTTAGGAGGGGTGAACTTCGTTATTAGTTATTGTCTTTATTTTATGGTTTGAATATCTCTTTTATTAGTTGATGTGATTGATTTTAAGCATTAAATTTTCATATTTTAATCTTGTTTATGAGTAATTAACATTTAAATTTCACATGCAAAATTAATGGTTAGAAAAGAATCAGAAGATTTTTAGGTCAGTCTTCTTCCTTTTGATGAAGTCTTCTTAGAGTCTATGATACAATCTGAAATTATTATGGATGTTGAATCAGTTGTGGTTAGATCTAGCCCTAACTTGCTTATTGAGTCTGATCTTTCTAATGATTGCCAATCCTTCAATGTTGGAACTGTTGAGTCTTTGGACTTTCCCATCAAGCAACAAGTTGGTGATCCTGATGAGTTTGACTTTTCTTGTAGAATTTTCGACTCCCCTAATGCGAAATCTATTCCTGCAGATTCCGTCACCTCTCTCAACTTTAACTTTCCTCTTGAGGTTGATCTTATTGATTATAAATCCTCAGGCCTTAACACTATAGAGATTTCCTCTGTTAGCTATTCCTTGATTATGCCTATTTTTGAAGATAACGAAGTTGCAAATGTTTCTACCAAAGTGACCCGTATCGAATCTCTTCTTCTGAATATGATCTTGATATTGTTATTTCCTGGATACATGATTCTTAGTTGGATTCACAACTGCTTACTGACCTCACCTTTTTGTTTAAGTTGTAACCACATTTTCTTATACCATGCTCACGCTGATGAGCCTGATGATGGATTCCATGCTTTTATCTCGTTATATAAGCCCTTATCTCTTCTTTCATCATCGCTCAACTTTGTATCATTTTCCATTGTAGCTTGACACCCTTTACCCGAAGGAGACGGTCCTCAAGTGTCCTTATCTTTCTCATGTTCCTTGCATTATGTTTAGGCCTATTCCTCACACTTGGAACTATCTACACATGCCTTTGACACATGTCTCCTCACTTTTAGAGAATTCCTCCATCTTTCCTTCGATATCGTTAAAAAAAGTAAGGAGGCCACGAGCTGACTTTTCTAGGCTCGTTAAAAATTTACGAGAAAGGTATATGAAGTTACCTTTAAGATCTGGGTTGAATCCCTAAACATGACTAGATTTCAAGTTTACTTGTCCCTTAAAACTCGTTAAAGGATGTGAAGAAACATCCACATCGGTATAAGTTTAACCCTTTTTCGGACCATGTGGATTACTTACGAAAAAGGAATACTCTAGTTCACTGTGGCTAGAAGAGTATTCTCAGGTATAATTTTATCGCTTTTTCGGGCTTGGGGGGCTAAATTTATGAAAAAGGAACCTGTTTGAGCTTACTTTTTTTTTTCCATGCTTTGGTTTAAACCATGAAAAATATTCCAAGAGTTCTTTATGCCATTGTTATGCTCGCTAAAAATTTAGGACAAAATCATCGAGTTTATCGTTGGTTTCCCCATACTCGCAAATGAATGGAACGACCAGAGTTATCTTTCTTTCATTCACGCTCATTACAACTAAAGAGTTATGCTTGTTTTTCGAAGGAGCGTCGGTATGGTGGTTGTTTAAACCATTTTTGGACCTTGATGACTAACTACGAAAAAGGAATACCTTAGTTCTGTAGAGCTAAGAGAGTTATCCTCTGGATTGTTTTATACTTTCTTCATACTTAGGAGACTAACTTTACGAAAAAGTCCCCCCTAGAGTATTCTTTGGAGTTTTTAGACTCTCAAATTGTGACAACACTGTCGAGCATCCACTAATTTGGGCTTTTAAAATCCACATATTAGTGCTTTATCAAACATTTTTCTATCTCTTCTTCGAGCTTTCCAACAATGAAGAAGGTCACGAGTTTTCTTTCTTGGACTTGTTAAAACTTTACAAGAAAGAAGGAAAGAAAAGTCCATTCATGTCTTTTTATCATGGTAGAAAGTCTTATCTCCTTGAACAAAGCACCAGTTTTGAGTCTATCAATAGTTGGGTTCTAGTTTTTGGCCTTAGGATTAAGCCCAATCTCATAGTTTTTTACTCCTCCGGTTGGTTACATTTCCAATTATATGGAGAATTTGTCAATGTCTCCTACATTGAAGATTTGTATCGTCGAATATTTTGTGTCTAAAGATTCATGAGTCACGTTTGTGTCATGCTCACTCCTCAAGGATAAAACATGTCTCGACCATTCTACAGTTCCTTGACCTTCTGTGTTGGCCATTGCATGGTATCAGTTCATTACCTCCAGTCTTTAGTGATCCTTATTGCAAAAATTTGTTCCAGTTCTAAATCAAATTAGTCTTTGATTTCCCTTGTGATTAGATGATGGAGGATTATTTATTTCCTTCCTTCCAATGGATCTCTTCCTATTGAATTCAACACATATTTCTTTGGGAATGAGATTTAGATTTTATGACAGTACCTTGGGGATTGCAATCATTAGTGGTAGTTTCCCTTTATATTGGGTAGCGAGAATACCTTAATGTTCCCTACATGATCCATTCTTCAGGTGTTCAACTTCATGAACATCTATTCACACTTCTTAGAATGTACTAGGTATCTCGGGGACCATTGTCATTGCTGGTGGTTTAAATCTCATTTGTTAACGATTTTCATTAATGACTGTTAATCAAATGATTTCCTCCATGTTCGACTTCAACTCCTCTATTTACATGGTTAAGATTCATACCTTTGGAAGGTTTGGATAGAATACCTTGGGATGACAGTAGCATCATCCTATTTTTCTATTGCTTGAGTTGCACAAGACCTTGTCACACTTCATATGAAATTTTGTTGAGACATAGATCCACCTTGTATTATTGTGGCTATGATAATTTTTTGAGCATGGTTCCACACTCTTCATTTGTGGCCATGAATTCTCTAAATTTTACATGGCACCTTTTTGCATATTGCTGACCATGATAGCTACATCAGTTATACACATGTTGGATCTTCCTTGTAGCTTTTTGGTGATAATTTGTACATAGACATATATGTCCTAGAGATCATATTGTTTGACATTTATTCCTCTTTCAGGTACCTTTGTTTGAGCCTATGATCTTAGATTCTCATGTTTCTTAGACTCCATGATCCAATTGTTCCCTATTTATAATGTATATCGGCTATTGTCTTACCCTCTAACCTTATACATTAGGGGAAATCTGTTATATAAAAAAATGGAACTTCTCCATCTGTGACAACATTTACATGTTTTTTCGCATGATGACACTTCATGAAAACTACTGTTAGTCACTCAAAGGAAACTTGTGGATGGAAGGTCCATATTGGGACTTTTGTAGCTCCATTCTACCTCCTTTATAGACCATTGGAAAGGTAAAAGACTAAGCAACAATTTTCTAGAACAAACCAACTCTTGAAAACTCCTGGAAATACCATAAAAAAATATTTTTTTGAAAAATATGCAGGTTGTCAATGTAATACCTACGTTTTTCACTTTGCATACATGGGTTGTCAATGTTGCACCCGCGTATACCATCGGAAATGGTCAAAAAATATAAAATTCTCGAATTTTGGGTGATTTTAGAACTACCTCCTCAGTTGTAACTGCTCTATCCTCGACTCTAACTCTTGATATTGCTATATAAGAGAGGGATAAGGGATCATGAAGGGGACCTTTTTGGAGGGAAAGTTATGTTGGAGGATTTCTTTTGGAGAAGAGAGGCAAGAGGGTTCAAATCCAGGTTTCAAGGAAGCTTGGTTAAGCAGAGGTATATGTACTTGTTCCATAAACTTCATGAATAAAGAAAATATTTTCCTTCCATTTCTATGTCATGCATTTTTCAATTGTTTATGAGCAATGATCTAGATTGTGATTTTAATTTAAGTTGTAGTCTTTATATATGTTCATTTCTCATGTTTTATAACAGTTGAAGGTGTTGTTAGGAAGGTCATTTCTTTGTTGCAGGTATTGGAGCCTTGAAGCAAAGGAGCATTTGGAGAAAAGATCAAACTAGGACCAACCTTCAGAACAAGGTATGCATCATATATTCCATTAAGTTTTTTCTTTAATATATGCTTGCAGATCCTCGTATGTTTGTCAATAGAACCTCTAGTATGTTGGTGGCTTCAAGCCCCAACCATAGGATAAATTCCGTAACAATAGTGTATCCATTTGCATGTGTGAAAGTGCTATTGATTTGGACTTTAGGGCATAATCCAACCTGGTTTCCCAAAGGTGGTAAGGGCTTGTGAACTAGGCGGTATTGAAAAGGGCCCTAGACAGTTATTATCAATCATTTACCTCCATGTGTCCCTAATGGTTTGGGTGAAATGACTACTTGGAGAAAAAGTAACCATGTTGTACTTTTTCAGTGTGCTATCAATGTCAGGTTTTGATATTCTAGCTCTTTTCTTGATTATCTCATCTTCCTTCTTTATCTCCCTTGCACTTTGCTGAAGAACTATTGATCTTAACTATGGATCATATTAGATTAAATGGTGCTCTACTCAATGAATGTTAGATCCCTATTCCTTAGTGCTTGGTCACCAACCCACAATTTTATGTCGCCCTGAAACTTTGAAGGGGTCTAAGCCTTAACTCCCGAAAGCTATGACTTGAAATTTTTAACATTGGGCCATTATTTGGGGTTAGTGGGACTCCAGGAAAACTCTAGAAATCTCTTGGTAGAGCTATAGGTTTTGGGGACGTAGAATGAGATATTTAGGAGCGCTACTTAGAAAGAATTCAAGCTAGTTATGTTCATCTTAAAGATGAGGAGGATACTTTGATATGGGAAAAAGGCTCAAGTAGTTATTACTCATCTAATGAAGTTTATAAGGTGTTAGTTTGTGAGGGAAAGGTGAAGCCATCAAAATGATGGTGGAAGGAAATTTGGTGGTTTAAATGTGCATTTAAAGGATACATTTTTCTGTTGATGCTTATAAACAATAAGGTAACAACATGGGTCATTTTACAAAAGATGACATTTGCTAGTAGACTTGGGTGGGGAAATCTATGCCAAGATCACAATGAGACAAATAAACACCTAATCATGATTTGTATTTTTACATGATAGGTATGGATGGAGGTGACACTCTCAAGGTTGGAAAGAAACTAATCCAGATGGCCATCAACGACCATCCACCTAGGCCACTAGCTCAAAATACAATTTCCATCTTATATTTTTTTTAATAGTTTTTCGGGTCTTAAACTTCTAGGGCCATTTTGAGTCTCTAAAGGACATATTTTTGGCATGATAGTGCCTAGTAGGCTATCTCCTAGGTTTTTTGGAATGTGTACTTGGAAAGAAATTTCCAACAGTCTACCAAGCACCCCAAACTAAAATTATATGCAAAAGTAACGTCTCAAGAAGTTGGCCTATCAACTAACCATAATGGTGCCCACAAACCTTTTGGGGTTAGGGGTTTGGGTGTGTTTTTCTCATTGGTGCTTTATATTGGAAGGCCCTTTTTATCTTATTGTAATGCAGTTCTTGCAAATTCATGTAGTTGTCACATCTCTTCTCAAAGATAATCTACCACCATTCTAGAAAGTTCATTCCACTTTGCATTTGTTTACAGTTCCTGCATATTTCGTTCATTAATATAAATTGAGTATTACTATATCTTATGTTTTTGGAATATTTAGGTGATTCAATTCATTCCCTCATGATTATGGATCAGTGGCATCAGAGCAATATGTTGTTTTTTTGTTTCTCTATGCATGTTCCCAATAAGGTTAGGGTAAAAGGAGTTGGGACTTGAGGTGCTTACCTCTGAAAGACCCTCCTTGGTATCAACGGTCACCCATGGAGGAATAAAAGAGAGACGAGGGAGCAGGAGATCCTATTAAGTTGTTACTCAAGGAGGCCCTCACACAACAAATGGGGCGATATGATAGATCATTTTTCCCAAATCCTTTGACAATTGCTGACAACAATGGGCACATCTTCATCAAGAAACCACCGTGGAGGCATTTCCCCTTCAAGGTATAAGATAATTTTGGTATTCCCGTAATTGAAAATCAGATATATGCAGATGCTTTAGAAAAATGGTTAAACATGTTAGAATGGGATTTTCGTGTCCAGAATTTTTTCGATAAGGAAAATATCACTTTTACGCTCTTTAAGGCTATCCCCCATGTCAAAAATTAGTGGGATACTTACTGTGAGAAAAAATCCATAGAGGAGTCTAAAATGTTTGGGGAAAATACCACTTGGGCCTCTTTTATGGATGTCATCAAGGAATACTATTAGCCTATGAGAAACTATGATGACAAGTACTAGAGATAGACCACACTACGTTAGGAGAGGGACCAAATAGTGTTGGAGTTCACAAATACATTCTATAAATTGAACACCAAGATGGGTGTCATAGATTACAAATGACATCTCTTTCTAAAATACTATAGGGGTGTGCGTAGGTATATCCAAATAGAAATGGAGTTTCTAGGCATCTCGTCATTGCGAGTCGCTTATCATTATGATGTCAAAATTAATTAAAAAAACAAGTAGAGAAATAAGAAGAAGTTTGGATTTGAAAATGCATAGCAACATAAACAAGGAAAAAGTAATCCTAGTCCATAGAATGAAGGACAATGCAAGAATGGAAAATATTAGGACAACCAGTCTAAGATGCAATAAAATAGAGGTAATGGGAAGACGAAGAAAGATGAAGTAGTCATTGGTGGATGAGCAAAAAGCCTTAGAGTCAAATCTAGGGTTTTACTCTTATTTATATCCAGACAAGGGGAAGTGGATCATTGATGTATAACTTAGTGCCATGGTCGCTACCACCAAGGTCCAACCCAACAAACCAGAGGAGCTGGAGGAAGGTGAGCACCTTTTTCACTCACAGATGTGGGTAAAGGGTGCTATATTGCATTTAATTGTTGATAGTATAATCCAAAAGAACCTCATCTAAGCAGATATCATCAAGTGGTTAGAGTTACCTATGAAACCACACTCACAACCATACAATATTAGGTGCCTCACTAATGGGCGAGATCTTCATTATCCAACAATTTCGATTGCATTACAACGTCAAGTCTTTCAAGGATGAGGCATTGTGTGACGTTGCCCCTACTGAAATTTTTGATGTTGTTTTATGCCAATCATATATGTGGAAACATCATGTTTTATATGAGGTTAGACCTCATAGTGCCATTCTTACTTTGGGCATACCATTGTACAATATAACAAAGATAGCTCCACTTATCACAATTGCTTTGATATTTGCTAAGCAGCAAAATAAGGTAATCTACCAGACTCAATTTTTTTTCCTCTTCATGATTCATTCTCACAATGAACACAAGGGAACAACCACACTTATGCCCCCATATAGGTCCTTTCTACATAGAAAAATCAAGTGGACAAAGTCATGGAAGAATACCAAGACATATTTACCTCACCTACTAGGGTGCCTTTGCACTGTCAAGTCAAGCATTCTATCAATATGATCCATAATCTGCCTTTACTTAATGGGCCCATATATTTATGTTCTCTCCTAAATAATGAGGAAATTTAAGCATTAGATTAAAGAGTTGGTCCAAAAGGGGTAGATTCAACCCATCTCCTCACCCCATGGAATCCCAAGCATGCTCGTGCAAAATAAATACAGGACTTGGTGACTCTACATTGATTACATATCTATAAAAAATTTCACAGTAAGGAACCGATACCTAATTCCTCGGATTGACAACCTTCTGTTGCACATGAAAATCCCACATTGCCTAGTTAGCCTTCAAATGACTTTCTTGTTTCCTGTCAATCTCCCAAAAAATTCTGATCTGGATCACTTTGGCCATTTTTTGCCCTGACTTAGAAGGTACAACGCTCTTTCACCTTTTTGACAGAGCACTGTAGGCACCTCCATCAGTTGAGCAAGAAGCGTCGTTGACCCTTTGCAGTGGGAAAAAATCCTAGGTCAACGCTCTGTCTAGTTTTCCTAAAAGCGCCGATGGTATTAAAAGGAAAAAAAAGAAGTTTCTAGAAGGTTTCGTACGGAATCCTTCGTGGAATTAGTTCCTGCATGTCTGGGAAAGGTGGCATTCGCCTCCCTCACCTATAGGGATCTTATTCTATCCTTGTTTCAATTCATCCTATGAGTTTTTGGCCTATAAATGAAGTTTCTATGAAGAGAGTAGTGGGGATTAGAAAAAAGCATCCTTATGCTGCTAGTTTGAAGTCTGGATAGAGGAAAAGTAGAGGTAGCTTATAGCTAGAGAGGTCTTCATTGGAGTTTGTAGACATTTGTTGAGACAGAAGCTGTCAACATCAAGGAATTTGGTTGTACTTCTTCTCACCCATTATTAATACAAAAACATTACCCTTTCCTATATTTGATTATTGTGTTTGTGATTAAATATTATTGAATTCCTTCATCATTATTATGCATAGTTGATTATCATGATGCTCTCATCTTTTCGTTTGTCTTGTGATCCTTCTTGCAGGTATTGAATCATCTCAAGGAATTTTCGGAGAACAGGTAAACAGGTCTATGGTTGAGGTATGTGATGTGTTATGTTAATTAATTTAACTATTCAAGTGAAGGATATGTGGCTATGATTTTTTGTTCTGTAGTTGTGTTTTGCATTATAGAGGAACAAGAAGTGTCAGCACTGGTTGAGAATTCCTAGTAACAAAATTGGTGACTCCGTTGGGGAGGTGACAGATCAGATTTGGGGAAGATCCAGTCATATCTACAACTCTTTGGTAACCATTCCACTGGTGAAGTTTTTCTCTTTTCTCTTTGTTGTTTTAGTCTACAAGGTAAGCTGCTCTTTTCATTTTATTTATGATAATTTGCCTCAGTTCTGGATTATAGTTTTTACTGTTCTCTAGGTAATTTCTTTTTTCTTACTATTTTCAGCTCAACTGAGACTTTTTGTTTCTCCTGTAGTTCTGAATTTTTCAGTACGCTGTCTGAATGACGCGCCTCTTTGTGGCTGAAAGAGCACCGGTCTTCATTTAGGGCACCTTTTCCCTTAACTGACAAAGCACTGCCTTCTTTCAATGGCACCCCTCCCTTCAGCTGACAGAGCGCCATCCTTCCTTCTAGGGCACATTTCTCTTCAATTGACAGAATGTCGTAGGTGCCTAAGTAATGAGTTACTAGCGCGCCGATTTGACTTGTGAGGTAGGCTTCAAAAACTCTTTGTAAAATTTGCCTTTGTCTATTTGGAAATTTTTATCTTTCTGAAAAAGTCTGTGTGGTTTGCTTGCTTCCCTGAGATTTTGTTGCATTCTTTGCATTTGCCTGCTGTTTGAAAGTACTTTGTGAACCTGATTCTTTCGAGTTCAGATCCGAAGGCTTGATCTTGTTTATAGGGGAAAATGGTAGATAGTTTCAGTTTTGGTTTCAACGAAATATCTGGAAACTTTTATTTTTGAAAATAATTAGCCTCTTTTAAACGAGTTCATTTTAGATTGCTTTGAGTGCCTCATATTTTCCAGAAAAATAAAAAAAAACCATTTTAGTTTCTTCTTGTTTATTCTTTAGAAGTTGTCATTTTTCTGCATAAATAGATTAGAGGAAATAGATTTTTTGACATTGTAGTAAAGATAGTTTGCATGCACACTAGAGGCTTAGTTTCTTTGTCAAAATTTTCATATATATTTTGAGTGCGTTTTGAAAAAATTATGTTTGAAAAAGCTTCATTTTCTTACATTTCTCGATTAAAGTTTGTGTTGTTGAAACGACATTATTTTAAGGTTCCTAAAAATAGAAAAAGATAAAATTTTCTCCTTACCCTAAATAGCTTTCATCGAAAGTCAAAGAAGTGTTTTCTGTTGCATATAGAGTTAATCTGCATTATTGGAGACAACATTTCCACAAACATTCACCTAACCGTCAAGATAAAATCAATGGTATCTTTAGGTTAAAATTTGTGTAGAAAGTTGAGTGATAGGCTAGAGATGTGTTCGGGCGTCGTTAAGCGTAGGAGCTGTCATTTTTTGTCCACAATACATCTCGGGACTTGCACGATTCTCCCACGTACCGTCAGTATATAGAAATGGTATTTCATGTACCCTTGAGGTATATAGAAAGGTTCTTTCACGTACTCGATTGTATATAGGGAGGCCCCTTGTGAATGGTTTTGCATTAGAAAACACTACTACCGATTTGAGCTCCCACGTACCTTGCGTATATTGGGAGACCCGACTAGGATACCCTATCCAAAATGAGTTAACCTCTTGGTCGTCTTGGCTTTACGGGAGAAGCTTGTAAAGTCTTGATAATCCTGGTGAGAAATTGGACTTTACACCCCTCCTATCATTTAATACTACTTGTGACCTTTAGCTCTGTGTAGGTTTTTTTTGTGTGATTTCTTTGACCTAGGTTAGAAGACTTCCAGCCACCACCATGGCTGAGCAGCTTGCACGACGTCAATCCGGTAGGTTGCAGGGTTTGCCTCCTGAATCTCCTCCATTTGTGGAAGGGGAAGAAGGGGTAACCGTGGAGATACAAGCTTCGGCTGAGAATTGTATGGAACTTACTCCACCTAGAGAATATTTCACTATTTACACGAATCCTTTAGTCTAATTGCCTCCTACAACCGATGCTTCTTTGCATCCACCGTTGGAAAGCCATGGCGATGTTTCTGCCCCACTAGATTATGGTCCAGATGCTCCTTTCTAGAGGACTTCTATGGGCCAAGCCATTTTTGAATTCAGGGTTATTAGACCTTCACCAAGAAATCCTCCCTTGGGAAAGGAGGAACAGAGAAGAATCAATGCATCTGTCGATCGAGCTTGTAACTTTTCAAAGAGAATAGAAAGAATTATTCCTCGACCTATGTCCCGTTATGAAACTTTACATGCACGATTACCCTGTAATACAAACCCTTGGCCTAAAGCAGAAATTAAACATTCTTCCAAAGGCCACCCAACTTATGGTGAGAATTCTCACAAGCTGTGGCCTAAAAGATATTGTTCACTAGGTCAAGTGTTAGGACCTATTGAAGAAATTATGTTTCAAGGTAATCCAGGTCTAAACAAAAACCCTACAGTGTCACATCTTGAACCTATTTCTAGACCATCCATACCTGTCATGGTTGGGGGGGAATCCTCAAATCAAGCTGTGTTAGTAAACTCTCACACTGGGGGGCAACCCCCGACGTGAGTTACTTTATCTGTCAGTGGAACTATTCCTAGTTCAGGAAAAGTTGTAGTTGTAGCACAACCTGCAGTAAGTATACCCCCCACCAATACCCATGTTGTTTCCCCCCCATCTAGTACAGGTCAACCCTTAGGGTCACAACCTGTCAACAATACAGCTTCTTGGGGATATACTTACCCAAGAACTCAACAACCTATGGTTAATGAAGTTTACCAGCAACCACCACCTACGACTATTTATCCTGGAATGCCTTACCCCATAAATACTTTTGTACCTTGGGGACAACCAAATTGGTCAAATATCCCATCATATGGAGGGAAGTTTTTGAATACTGTTGGAGGATACAGTGGACCTCCCCCCGGAGGACAACCTAGAGGACCTGGTGGACCATTTGGTGGACCACCACCACCACCTGACGGAGGAGGACCATCACCCCCATCTGGAGGAGGAATACCACCACCACCACCTGGCAGAGGCGGACACCCACCACCAACTGGAGGAGGAGGACCACCATCACCACCACCACCTTTCGGAGGACCCCCTCCCTCAGGGGGTCCACCTCCCCACAAAAATTCTGGAAACCAATAGCCTTTTCAACAAGCTTCAGGGGCATCATCTATACCCATTTATCAATCCGCATACGGTCCTACTGGTCAACAAATGCCCTATCAATATTACTAGTACTTGCAACCAAATCAACAACTACCATTTCTGGCCACTTTAGATTTTCCAGACTTGTCGAGATTGATAAATGACCCAATCCATCATGACCCCTCTTGGCCCGCCAGCCCAGTCAAGCTACCTTCCGATATCCCAAAATTCGATGGTAAACCTGGTGAGGACCCAAAAAACCATGTTATGACTTTTCATCTTTGGTGTTCATCCAATTGTTTGATGGACGGTTCAATCTGCCTACACCTTTTCCAAAGAACCCTCACTGGCATTGCAGCTAAATGGTACATCGAGTTACTGCGCCATTCATTTTGGGATTTCAATGCTTTAGCTATGGCCTTTTTGACACACTTTCAGTTACCAATCCGATATGAAACAGGTACAGACCTATTGACCTCACTTCGACAAACTACATCTACACATATCTCTGATCATATCCATGAATGGAGAAGAATACATAGGTTGATTAAGGCTCCTATTCTTGATCAGTTACTGGATGACTAGTTCACAAAGTCTTTGCTTCCACCCATAGCTAGAGATGTGGCCATGGGAGGTGCTATTACCGAAGAACAGGCTATTATTCATGCCCAGTAACTTGACTTGGTTTATTCCCAGTTGAGCACTTTGTATGATCTAATTCCCAATGCTTCTTGGCCTACTACAGACCCTTCGAGACCTGCTATGTAACCACCTGCTAATGGCATACTTGGTTCAGTTCAGACACAAAAAATGGATAAATCCTCTAAGAAGAAATCCACCACCCCATCCAATCAACAAGCACCACCTGCCAAAATTGCATCCTCTCCTATTTCTTCCACCGAAGTAAATACGGTTCAATCCATTGAATTTTCGGGTGGAAAGAAAAAAGGAAAAAATAAATCTAAAAAACCTGACAACCAATAGGAAGGAAATAAAACATAGAATATGGATAACAATTCAAAAGGAAAGAGAAAGGTGAAGTACCCTTGTTTAATCTACGGAGGTGATCATTTTACAAAATAATGTCCTCGCCGCAAGGAAGTTGGTAAATTTTTAAAAGCCTCACCCACCCAACCATTTTAAAAGATCCTTTCGCTTCCCAACAACAGTTAATTGATCACAAGTCCTTAAACAAAACTTCTTCTTCCATTGATGATGTTCGTATGATGTCTAGTGAAATGGTGAATTTGAATACAAGAGCACATAGTTATGACCCTCCTTCGGAAAAGAAACCTGATGATATTCCATCTGAAAAAACCTCAACTTCTGCACCTCCTACTAATAATGGTCGTCATATTGAAAAACCTATACCTGAAGCAATCTTCTGTCCATCAAAGGGCACTCTACGTAAGTCCATAATTAATCCTAATTCTCATGCCACCCAATAATATAATATTGTTGAATATTTGGCCCAAGCACCCTGTGCTATGTCGACTTTAGAGGTACTTCAAACCTGCCCAACTCAAAGGAAAAATTTTCTTGCTACCCTTAAAGCTATGGATCCCAAGAATAGTAATATCATCACTTTCAAACTAGATGATTTCAAAATGAGACTTTCACATCAGTTAGATTTCTAGATCGCTACAAATATTGTTGGAAAGGCATTCCATCATACAGTTTTGGAAATAGGTGCCTCTACCTTGGTTATGTCTTTATCTTGCTGGAGAGCCATTGGATCTCCAAAAATCAATCGTTCACCTACCACCCTTAAGGATTTTGATGGTCACGACTTTCAATCTTATGGACTACTACCTGCCATCCATGTAGAACTAGGGGGTAAGTTAGTCTCCCTTCATATCAAAGTTGTTGACGCTCCTTTGGATTATAACTTACTCCTAGGTCGCAACTGGTTTTATGCTATGCAAGCTGTAGCATCGACCATTTTTTGGATTGTCTAGTTCCCATTCCAAGGAAAGATTGTTACTATTGACCGGTTAGATTTCATCACACCTAGTGCTATTACAAATGATGCAAACAACGTTTTGCTCTTAAACACCCCACAGTATCAAGACATCGGAGTAGCCCTCATCAAAGATTCTTCACTTATGGGAGTCTTTCCCTCCTTCAACCCTCCTCTTACTTCGTAAACTGCATCCATTAAAATGATTTCTAACTCTCGTATAGACAAAGGAAAAGCAATTGCTAATGAATCCTCATCCTTTTCCCCTTTTGAAGAGATGTACAATGCAATTCAAGTTACCAATGATCCAACAATCAATGATCATTTCTTGGTGGCCTCAGACCATTATCACATGCCATATTGGCTCGAACACCCTTCCCCATCTCTGGATTATCTTTCACACACACTTCCTATAGACGAGTCTATCATGGAATTTATGTCATTAGATGATATGTCTTGGGAATATTATCATCACAGATCTTCTTTCCTTCTCCCTTGCCATATGGTAGAAAACCACTTTTCCTCCATGGTTTGATCCGATATAGTTCTCCATCCTCAGTCTCCGATCCTCACCCATAGTGTCGATTCTGAAGGGAATTTATGCAACATTACCAAAACTATACTCATTGACATATCTGTGAAACTGGGTGTTTTCGAGAACATTTCCATAGGACAGAACTCTTCCCCTAAAGAAATCCAAACATACACGACAATTTTCAAAGAATTTTGAGATGTATTCACATGGAAATATGAAGAATTCTTGGGATCGACCCCTCCATCGTTGTCCATGAAATCAAAACGTATCCTGATGCCAAGCCCGTATGCCAGAAACTATGACAGGTTCATCCTCGAAAAGCAGCCGCTATCAAAGAGGAAGTTGAAAAACTTCTGAAAGCTGGTTTCATTTACCCCATACCACTAACTGAATGGGTGTCCAACATAGTCCCTATGAATAAAAAGAAGAGAACTATTAGGGTTTGTATCAATTTTAGGTTCCTGGATAGAGATTGTCCAAAAGACAACTTTCCCAGTCCCTACATCGATCAAATAATTGATAACTACGCCAAAAGCGTCATTTTTTCCTTTATGGATGGATTTTTCGGCTATAATCAGATTGAGATTCTCCCATCCGATCAACACAAGATGACCTTCATTTGCCCTTGGGGGAATTTTTCTTATTGTAAACTACCTTTTGGTTTAAAAAATATTGGCACGACATTCCAAGGTTCCATGTCATATACTTTTCATGATATTAAACATGTTGTGGAACCCTATCTAAACGACCTGCATGCCCATTCCAAGCGGTGGGATATCCATGTTGATAATCTAAGAGCAACATTTCTTCGATGTCATCATTTTAACATTCGTCTAAACCCACAAAAATGTGTTTTTTGTGTCGAAGCTGGCTGGCTTCTTGGTTTTATTGTTTCTAAAGATGGCATTTGTATCGATCCTTTGAAAATTGAGGTTATTTTGGCCCTGCCTGTTCCCACGAATGTTACCGAACTCCAAATTTTGCAAGGGAAGGAAAACTTTTTGCATCACTTCGTCTGTAATTATGCAGAGAGGACACATGGTTTCATGAGGTTGATGAAGAAAGACACTCCTTTCATTTGGGATGATTTCGTACAACGTGCGTTTGATAATATTAAACATGCACTTACCCATGCACCTGTGTTGCAACCACCCAACTATGCCCAGGATTATTCCTTGTATGTGGCTGCATCCTTTTCTACCATAGGCATGGTCCTTATTCAAACAGATGAACACTACCAAGAACATGTGATCTATTATGCCAGTAAGAGTCTTTTGGACTCTGAAACTCGATACTCACATGTGGAGAAACTTGCTCTGGCCACAGTCATTGCGGTCCAAAAGTTTCATCACTATATTTTGCTCCGCACCACTACTATTTACATGGATTATAAACCCATTTACTATGTTTTGACATGTCAGGTGCTTGGGGGAAAATACTCACGCTAGATCCTGATCCTCCAGGAGTTTGACCTGGAATTCACCAAAAGTGCTTCCAAGAAGTCCCTTGTCTTTGCAGAGCTTATATGTGACCTTCCCCATACTACTGAGAATCTAGAGCTCTCTGATTCCTTACCTGATGAATCAATGTTTCTCATTAGTATGACAGATCCATGGTATGGAGACATCATTTTGTACCTCCAGACCTTAAGATACCAGCCTACTGCCTCCCGAGATGAATGTCGTCGTGTTCGCCACCAAGCTAAAAGTTACCTTGTCTTGAATGATACCCTATACTGCATGGTGTTGATTCTATCCTATGTATTTGCCTTACACACGAAGAGGCTGAGATCGTCCTTAATGATTGCCATGATGTTGCCTTAGCTAATGAGGCACACAAATCAATAATAAAAGTTCAATATGATCGGACTGTCCAACCCCGTTCCTTCGATGAAGGAGACCTGGTCTTGACCTACGACTAGAAGCATGACAAGCTGGGTGCAGGAAAATTTGAGTCTATGTGGCATGGACCCTACATTGTTAGTTGTAGTTTAGAGAAAGGAGCATATGAGCTGGTTGATTATGATGGGATACCACTGGGAGAGCCTCGAAATGGGATCTACCTCAAAAGATACTATGCCTAGGTCATATAGCTTAGGGTCTTTGTAAATATTGTTTATAGTTTGCTGTGTGTCTTAGACTTTAAGAGGCATGTATTTTTTGTGATTTAGAGTGTGTTTTTTTATAAAACCCTACTTATGCACATCTTTTGTCTCATGGACAGATGACTTCCTTCATTGGTTTTGCTGATGGTGCTCATCGATATACGCTTAACCTTGCATCTGCAGGTTGGGTACTGTACTCTCCTACAAGTGAGCTGGTGAGTTCAGGGGGTATTCCTTTAGGTCCCTCCACCAACAATCTGGTAGAGTATCAAGCTGTGATTGGTTTGTTGATGGAAGCCCTAGCTAATGATGTAAGGGAAATTAGGGTTTACTTGGACTCTGAGCTGGTTGTCCAACAACTTAATCGAGTCTATACTATCTGTAATCCCCTGCTTCTTCATAATTTTTGAAGAGTCAGGTTGTTAGAGAGGTCTTTTGAGCAAGTCACTTATCAACACATTCCAAGATATTTAATGTAGTGGTAGATTCCTTAGCTAATTATGTTTTGGATTGGTATAATGCTCATACATGAAATTCCATTTGAAACATAAATCAAAACATGTAAATTCATAAGTAGCTGAACATCTCACACATCACATTTGTCACACACACAACTATAAATATGAAAGGATGTCATATATATATAAAAACTGTAACATCGAGATACAAAAATGGGCTGAAACATCCCTAGCTTTCAGTGCCCTCAAAAGTTCATAAATACATAGGGAAAAACCTGAAGCTCCGAAGCTTTCAGTAATACATATACAAAAAGAAGATCAAAATAGACTAATCCTCTTGCCATGCATCATAGCATGCAATGGCCTGGGCCACTCTGCGGAGTAGCCTAGCAAACCATTCAGAAAGACCCATGGTGTGGCGCTGATAACACCTAGGCACCTTGTTTGTGGCTACATTAGGGATACCCACAGTCAAATGCTGTAGGTTTTCCTCCACATCTCCAAGCTCCTCTTTAGCATCAGAGCAATACACCATCATGTCGTTGGTGCCTACTCTCCTAGCAATAGGCGACATCCCCATTGGACGGGAAGGCCCAATGTCTGCATGAAAACACTTTTTGTTATCTCAATGTTATAAACCATAAAAATGAAATAAAATACAAAATTCCAAAAAACACAGTTTGGATGGTGTCTTTACTTACCACGATCATCCCACATCTCACCCTCGGGTAAAACCAACTATGGATCATGACGGAAATATGCCCCATCATAGGCATAATCCTCTATCATAAGAAATTGGTTTCTCAACCAGAGAAAGAATCCATCCCCATAGCTAATTTTAGGTGCTGCACTGCCAAGGCGTGGCATAGCTATAACCCATGATAACATCCTGGGATCTTCAAGCTCCAGTTTAGTGATAGTTACATGTGGTCTAAAATGTGGAATCAACTGTAACATGAATGACACCATGACTGCCCCGTATCCGAATTGCTTCAATGTTCCCCTCCTACATTTGGTCAACTGCTTCTTCAAACATACTAGCATGCTCTCACACCAGTTAAAAACGGTAGGCTCCATACACTGTAGAGCGTATAGCATATGAGACCGAGTAGTATGGTGGACAGATCTTGTTCCCGTCACCTTACCAATAGTGTATACCATAGTCCTCAATGGATGATTCACTATGGAGCGAATATTTAGTTTCCCGGATTGAGCTTCTATGCCCAATGCACAATGCTGGTCTATTATGTCATCCAAGGAGCCTTCTCCTCCTAGAGCCCTAGATAATACTGCCTGATTCCCCCTCATGGATAGACCGATCAAAAAGTATATATCTTCTATCTCGATGGGAAAGATGTGGACACATTCAACAAAATGTTCTTGATCAGGATCCCACATGCTAATGATATACTCAAGTAGCCGGATGTGTGCTTTCATACCAGGCACACAAAAATACTTCAGCAATCCGCAATTTCTTAAGGCTTCAATGGTAGGTGGATCGTTAGCATCTTGTATATCGGAAGTCTCATGCTCCCTTTCTTTCCAAATGACCATAATGCACCTACAACATACAAATTTCACAATTAGAACACATGGCATTACTAAAAACATGATAATACATTTTGAATCAAATCTTGAGCATGAGTTCTGATAGGGCACCATCGGTGCCTGGGCCTTCAACTCCCAGGGCATCATTTGCTTGTCTGCTATGGACAAGGTGCCTACGGTGCGCTTTCCCCGGCTCGACAAAGTGCCATTGGGGACTATGCCCGACGGCCGAAAACCCTTCAAAATAAAATTTTAACCTATTTTCTACCATTGTAATTGCTTAGTGAAGGTCGGTTTTGCTATTTATAATAAAAATTTACAAATCTACCTTCTACCTTGGCTTCAAAATCATGGTAAAAATTGTTTTTAGGGATGTGAATCTAAACATGAAAGGAGAAAAAATGATGCTCGTAGAGGATAGAAGGGAAAATATTTTGTTTCTAACCTCTTACACGATGAACAATGAAGCAATGGAGTAGGAAGATCCTTGCCAAAATTGCCAATAGAACTCCCACCAATCCAAACCAACTCTCCAAAAATCACAAATGGTAAAAATGAAATGGTAAATATTTCTTACCCCACTTTCTATTTATAGATTATTTGAGATTTTCAAAAATACATTCCAATTTATATATTTTGAAATCCAAATTATTTAAGTGAAAGTGGGTTTTTATTTTTATTTTCTATAGTTTTGGCAAAATGGTTTCTAATGGTATTTTTTGAGTTTTTTAGGGTTAACGCTTGGTTTTGGCTTCGATATAAGCCGCTTTTGTCTTTTTTGGGCTTAGGGAAAAACTGAAAAAGTACCGAGCGTCCTTATACACTTTTTAAATGCTCGTTAAAATTCCAGTAGAAAGGTGTCGAGTCCAGTTTTTCACTTTTTCGGACTCGCTAAAAATGGCTTATGAAAAAGGAACTTTGTTCGGGAGTTATATTTAAGCTCTTTTCAGTCTCCTCAAAACACAAAAAGATTTCCAACTGAACTTGTTACGTTCTCGCTTGTAAAAGAATCTGAACGATCGACTAGTTGGGGGTAGGTTATCTCTTTTTCGGACCGAATGGCCTTATCTATGAAAAAGGACCCTTTTTGGAGTCTTCTTAGTCATTTGAGTATCTCTAAACATGAAATGACAGATGAGTTTACTTGCATCAGACTCATAAAACATACGATGTAAGACCCTATTTTGGGAATGAACCCAAAATAGAGGCATGGACTCATCACTTGATGAGCTTCAACGAGTGTTTGTTACCCTCTTTGAACTCGTAAAAATGAATAGAGGCACCCACCTTTCGAGGTGAGGAAATTAAAGGAAAGGGGAATGGTTTTTATTTTTTTATATGGAAGTACTCTACAGTCCACCTTTGAACATGGCACCTGTTTGCATTTGCATATCTGAACAGTTTGGGTTTTTCAGTTTGTCCTCCAGTCGATCCATTCTTGTGAGTCATCTAACTCCTTTGAGTCAATTCAAAGGATGCTTCATTATATTCCTTGCAATACACCTGGTTCTATTCGCATGGGTCAATATTGCTAAGTCATGTGTCGTGCCACCCAATTGTTCAAAGGTTACCTCTCTTAGAAAAATAATCCATCAATAACCTCACTTGTCCTCAAAATTCAGTCATGTTTGAGTCAGTCCTATTATTCCAAATCAACTTTTATTCTTAGTTTCGTGTCACTGATGTGGGAATCATTATGGCCCTCTTGTGACAGGGTCTATTCCTGTTGACTTCAGATCACTATCCAGGATTTAGACCTAGAAACCTAGGCAGTAACTTGGGCCTGCTTACCTCAATGGCAAGTTACCTCGCTTTCAACATGAGTTTACATCCTTGGCTCTTGATTGAAATATCTCATCGAATGTTCGAATTCAATTCCTTTATTCACATTCGATGATTTGTACTAGGATACCTTGGGAATCATTGACATCAATGGTGATTTCCCTCGCACTTGTTAATAGTTGACATCAATGACTAGTAATCAAGTGGTTTCTACCATGTTCGACATTAAGACATTGTAATCACATGGTTAGATTTGTATCGTTCAGAGATTGGTATGAAGACCCTGAGTAATTAGCCTTTATCATCATCATTGCCTACGCTCATGTTGCGTTTGGGGATCATTTAGAGTCATGACATGGATATGCATTGTATGTTTGGTGGTTGTGTTCTATATCTGGAAATGAGAGACATAGATCTACTTTATATATCTCATAGCTATGAACTATCTCTTACAATAATCGATCATGGATCTACAGTGTATTATTGGTAGCCATGGTATAGTCATCATCATAGATTTGCAGTGTACTGGTCTGCAGCTATGATTGGATAAGAGTCAGTTATTGGTATTTTATGAGTCTCTCTCTCTTTGCCTCTGTGTTAGATGGAAAACTTGCAAAGCATTTAACCTATCACATTCTTCTAGCTTCATACTTTGGGGGGTATTCTATTGCACATGAAAATCCCACATTGCCTAGTCAGCCTTAAGATGACTTTCTTGTTTCCTGTCAATTTCCCAAAAAATCCTGATCTATATCACTTTGGCCATTTTTTTCCCTGACCTAGAAGGTATGATGCTCTTTCATATTTTTGACAGAGCACCATAGGTGCCTCCATCAGTCTAGAAAGAAGCATCATTGACCATTTGCAGTGGGAAAAAATTCTAGGTCGACGCTCTGTCTAGTTTTCCTAAAAGCGTTGATGGTCTTAAAAGGAAAAAAAAGAAGTTTATAGAAGGTTCCATACGGAATCCTTCGTGGAATTAGTTCCTACATGTCTGGGAGAGGTGGAATTCACCTCCCTCACCTATAGGGATCTTATTCTATCCTTTTGTCAAGTCATCCTATGAGTTTTTGGCCTATAAATGAAGTTTCTATGAAGAGAATGTGGGGACCAGAAAAAAACATCCTTATGCTGCTAGTTTGAAGTCTGGATAGAGGCAAAGTAGAGGTAGCTTATAGCTAGAGAGGTCTTCATTGGAGTTTGTAGACATTTGTTGAGACAAAAGCTATCAACATCAAGGAATTTGGTTGTACTTCTTCTCACCCATTATTAATACAAAAACATTACCCTTTCCTATATTTGATTATCGTGTTTGTGATTAAATATTATTGAATTCCTTGATCATCAGTATGGATAGCTGATTATCATGATCCTCTCATCTTTTCGTTTGTCTTGTGATCCTTCTTGCAGGTTTTGAATCATCTCAAGGAATTTTCAGAGAACAGGTAAACAGTTCTACGGTTGAGGTATGTGATGTGTTATGTTAATTAATTTAACTATTCAAGGGAAGGATATGTGGCTGTGATTTTTTGTTCTATAGTTGTGTTTTGCATTACATAGGAATAAGCAGTGTCAGCACTAGTTGAGAATTCCTAATAACACCTTCTCAACCAAATGAAGTGAACAAAGTACTTTAGCCAAGATTAATCTAAAGTTTGACTACCACAGGTCCCAATAGAATCATTGATGTATGGAAGAATGCTTTCAAGTCTAAATAGGGTCTTTTTGAGTGGCTGGAAATTTCATTTTCTTGATAAATTCCCCAACAATTTTCATTAGGATGATGGAAGAAATCTTTCAGCCTTTCACCAATTCCATTGTGGTTGTATATCTGGATGTATTCCTCATCTTCATCAAGAGTTTGGTGGAACACTTGCATCACATTCATTAGGTTCTGCACACTCTGTGACACCACAAGTTGTATGCTAACTTAGACAAATGATTCTTCAACATGAACAAGGTCAAATACCCCGAATACATTGTCGATGAACATGGTGTGCATGTAGATCTAGCCAAAATACAATTCATTCGTGACTGGTCATCCTTGACAACACTAATTGAGATCTAGAGCTTATTAGGCTTTGCCAAATTCTATTATAGGTTCATGTTGGGATTTTCCCACATTGCAAGGCCTCTCAATGGTGGTTCTAAAACCAAATTTGGGTGGGCCAAGTCACAACAGAAAGCATTCGATGATATGAAACATCATTTATGCTCAACTTCGGTACTTGCCTTACCTGATCTAGAACAACCTATTGAGTTTGAGACAAATTTTCTAGACTACATTGTGGGTGTCATACTCACTTAGCGCAGTCATCCAGTGACCTATCATAGTGAGACACTCTCAGATGTCATCCACAAGTAGACCACCTATGGCAAATAGATGTACTAAATTGTGCAAGCCTACCTCCAATGGAATCATTACATTCTAGGAAGGGAGATTGTCCTCTATATAGATCACAAGACTCTATAGTTCATGTAGACACAACGAAAATTACAGAATGACCACCATCAAAAGTGGTCCACATACTTGAAGCAATTTCCCCTCAGCATTAAATATAAAAAAGGGAGCAACAATCGCATCGTTGATTTCCTCAGTCGGCCTCCAATTGGAACATTAGCCATGGTGCTCAATTCTTGTGGGAATGAGGCCTACAACTAGTCCGAACTCTATGACATCGATTCAAAATTTGTTACATCCCACCAAATGTTGGGAGAAGGAAAGGTTGTTGCCAATTTTCATCTACATGATGGAATATTATGCCATCTAGGTCATCTTTGTGTTCCTTCCAACGAGCATGCAAATTTGATTTTGGAAGCCCACTACAATCGAGTGGCAGAAAACTTTGGTGTGGAAAATACCATAACAGTCCTACATAAATATTTATATTGACTGAAGCTCTACTAGGATTCCAATGAATATCTCAAATCTTGCATTTCCTACTCCATTACCAAACCAACAATTTGAAAAAAGGCTGTACACCCTTCTTCCTAATCGTGATAGGCCTCGGGAATCCATCTTAATGGACTACATGTTGGGTATTTCTTCAACTAAGAATGACTATGTATTTGTGGTTGTTGATCACTTGTTTAAGATGGCCATTTTCACAGTCTGCAAGAAGTGTATCACAACTAAAGCCATTGCCAAGCTCTTCTCTGAGTGTGTATGGGTACATTTTGGATCCCACAAACCATCATCCTAGATTGAGACAACATGTTCCAAAGTATATTTTGGTCGATCCTCTCTTTACTGTTGGACACCAAGCTCACCAACTCCACTGCTTTCCACCCCCAAACTAATGGGTAGAAAAAGGCCATCAATAAGATAATTGTGCACATCCTACACATG
Organism: Pseudotsuga menziesii; assembly: GCA_001517045.1. Lineage (NCBI taxonomy): Eukaryota > Viridiplantae > Streptophyta > Pinopsida > Pinales > Pinaceae > Pseudotsuga > Pseudotsuga menziesii. Next base: position 72,638 of record LPNX010265356.1, read on the forward strand.
TATTCCTGCAAGAATCCACACACATGGGGTGAGAGCCTTCCTTATGTTCAACACAACTACAACAGATCCCTCAATAGCTTGATGGGTGACAACCCTTTTCAGGTGGGTTTCGGTTTCAACCATTTGGCCCCATTAATGCAGAATTTATCTTTACGCCCACAAAGGAAGAATCTTCCCATGTTCAATCGGAGGCTGACAAAGACACCAAATTCATTGAATGGATTTATCACATCCGCTAAGAAGTCCATGATATTTTATATAAAGATAATGCTAAATACAAGCAATGCCATGATCAACACAGGGTTCCACACAAGTTTCAGGTGCGAGACAAGGTTTGGTTGCATTTACAAAGAGAGCGCCTTATAGGAACCCTTCAGAAGCTGTGTCCACTTCACTATGGGACTTATACCATCACTAAGGCTATGAGAGACAATTCTTTTGAATTAAGTATTCCACCCTTCCTTTACTTGCACCCAACATTCAATGTGGAACTCCTTCGACCTTATTTTCGACCACTATTGGACACACCGAAGGTGGAAGAGAAACTAGCACATAAAGAGCTCAATATTAAATGAATGGAACATAAAACCATCAATAATATCATGGACACATAGGTTAATGACACTCACCAACATAAGCTTAAACTCTATCAGGTTAAAGAAGGGTTACTCCTGCACCAAGGAAAAACTGGTTCACGAAGTGTCAAGCTCAACAATAATTTCCCCATATGATGGGGGAACTAAACACAACGAACACCATTGATTCCTATGGGGGAGGACTGATCCATATGGACATCGACTTCCATCCACCTAGTCCACTGGATCAAAACACAGTTTTCTGTCTTGGCAAGTTTTTAATAGCTTTTAGGTCCTCAACTTCCGAGGTCATTTTGAGGCCCTAAACGATGTTTTTGGCACAAAATGAACTCCCTAGTAGCTATCTATTGAGATGTTTAGAATGTGTACTTATTGGATAGACATTTTCGATGGGATACCAAGCTCTCCAAATAGATATCAAATGCAAAAGTAATTCCCCTAGGAAGTTGACATATCAACTAACCACACCGAGGCCCACAAACCTTTTGGTGTCTCATCTTCTAGGTTTAGGGTTTTGGATGTTTAGGTTTTCTCATTAATGATTTATGTTAAAAGGACATTCTAGCCACATTTTAATGTAGTTCTTGTGAATGCGCATATCCATCACATGTCTTTTCAGAGATAAGCTGCCATCATTCTAGTGAGTTCATTCCACTCTGCATTTGATTAAAGTCCGTGTATATTTCCTTTATTATTAGAAATTGAGTATTACTATATCTCTATGTTTCTGTCATATTTATGTGCTTCATTTCATTCCCTCATAAGTTTGGATAAGAAACTAGACTAAAGATGGTATCACAAAAGGTCTTAAGAAGTGGTGTACAAATGTTGACATAATTTTTTTTAGAGTGATGCCAATAATCATGGATTGGTGTAATGTCTCGTAATAAACGAAAGGATATTTGAAGATAATGTTGTTCCCCCTTTAGTTGTAGTAGTTCAAGGTCTAAATATTCTAGGGTCCTTTAACCAACATAGCTCTATAAAAACACCTCGTGTGATGAAAGAGGATGTTATTTATAAAAGTGGGGCCTAGGCTTACTTTGGGGGTGCTTCATAAGGGGACTTGCTATTAAGAGGAGCGGGGGTGATCCTACACTTATCTAAGACATACCCTCTTAGTTTCAAAGTTGGCATCGGTCGAGGAACAAACAATTTCTTGGAGTTGTTGGATTTATAACTAGTTCTCACACATGCTGCAGAGTATGTCAAACAAATGTGTATATTTTTGGGGATTCACTATTGGTGATCAAGTGGATTGAGGGAGAATTTACCTTGAGAAACTATATTCTAAAACCTATTTTGGATGAGATTGAGATACTAAAGAATACTTTCAATAACCTATCATTCAATCATATAAAGAGATAAATGAACCAAGTGGCAGATAACTAATGAGAGGGATTACTACTACCTCAAGGGGATTGGATCGCTTTCGAAAACAAGGAAAGAGTATCATGATAATTTCATCATGCATATTTCATCTATTAATGTAACTATTACTATTTTTTTGTGTCTATATCAAATTTTGTATTTTTTTTAATCTTAGCCGTGTATAAGGAGATAGTGAATAGAAAGACACGATGTTGTGTATGATAAAATTGATTATTTACATAAATGTATGATAAGGATTTAGCATTTAAAATGTTTTTAGTATTTGAAAGTAGTAAAAATTTCTACTTTGAACACTTTGTTTCATAATTTTTTTTGGGCTTGTAAGAGGCACGCACACACACATGTATGTATGTATGAAAATTTACATTACTATAGCAGAGGCCTGTGGCCATTTATGATAAGGAAAGTTTGAAAATTCCACTTTGAATAGATATACCAATACTATCCAATATTTTATATATGAAAATGTACATGGATGAACTAGAGGACCATGGCCATTTCAGAGTACATAAATATATGTGTCTGCCAAAAGGCGATACGAAGGAGTGTCCGAAAGATCATAACCATATCGGGTCAGATCCGAGGGGATCCGAAATTAGGTTGGACAAATTATAAATGCCATACATCACATTAAACTTGGATTGGTGAGGGGGACTAATCAATGAGTGGCTTCGACTCCATCGAATCACAAGTCAACTGGTTTTTTTGCAGGCTACGTGCTCTGGACGTGATATCAGCTGAGGTGAGAAATTTCCTTGGCTCCAACGAAGGCGGATCAAATGCTCCAGCCTGGAGCCTCCCGACTGCTTGACCTTCTAGGTTGTGGCAGGACTCATCCCTATTGTATCTGAGTAAGTAGTAGGAACTCCTATGGCGGCTGAGGAGGGTAGATCTGGGCCACCCTCTACCTCGAACCTCAAGGTGTTTGCAATATTGGTAGCATTGCAGAACAAGAGAGTCCCTTCCAGAGTCCCCCTGAATTTTGTCAAACGGATCAAGGATGTACCTGTGGTTGCCCTACCATCAGAGGATACCATTCATGTAGCTCTTTCTTTAGCATATTGTGCTCTTATCGGGAAATTCAATGGGCTTTGGTCGTCTCTGAAATCCACTAAGAGTTGGGTCCAGAGAAACTAGAGACCTCTAATCGCCCAAAATGTGGAATCTTACTCAATGGGTCGTGGTTACTTCTTGTTTGACTTAGAATGTAAGGTATATAGATATTTTATATTTTGAAATGGTCCCTATTTCATGGGGCTACAAAGTCTCTATCTGAATAGGTGGACGTCGGATTTTGATCTGAAGGAAGATATCCCCAAATCCGTCTCTGTTTGGGTAAGGATACCAAATATTCCTATGCATTGTTGGAACCCAAAATCACTTAAAGAAATCAGAAATGTCCTGGGAATGTTCATCGATATGGAAATCCCCAAGGATCATTATGCCTGTGCCCGGATCTGTGTGGAGGTGGATCTAGAGGCTGGATTATTGGAAGTCATTAAGCTCACTGTGGGAACTTGGTACCATTACCAAAAGTTGGATTATGAATAACTTCATTTCAAGTGTAGAGGATGTCACGAATACTGGAATTTCCTCTGTAACTTCCCCCAAAAGCAGGAGAATCACCAAGAAAAGGAGGAAGGGTGGCAATCAATAAAGAAAATCAATTCAACGAATGAGCATCCACATAAAAAAGAGAGGAATAGAAATGTAGCGTGTAAAATCCCACCAGAGGATCCATAAGAGATTAGCAGTGGACCCCTGTTTATTGTAGAGGACTCCAACACTGGAGAGATTAAAGAACCAAACAAAGAAGCCAAACCTTCTTATCAGCCCGAGATCCTAGATTCCGAAGAAGAGGGGGTAAAGGAAGGAGTAAACCAAGAAAACTCTGAAGAGGAATCCACTACTGATGAAGAGGAAGAAGAGGAAGGGGAAATCGACATGGCTACACCTGGTAAGAAGAAAGAAAAAGGAATGAAACCAACTAAGGAAGTAAGGAAACAAGCCACATACAAGGACGAGGTACAAGCTTCCCAACTAACCTTGGGAAAATTACTTCGAAATCCCATGAATACTCAGCAGTATGGGAAATGCTAGAAACAGATTCCCTCCTCTTCCAAGAGTAAGTAATGAAGATTATCTCCTAGAACTGTAGAGGTCTAGGAAGCAAAGCTAAAGAATAAGCTATGAATGATTTGATCAAACTACCCCAACCAGACATTGTATTGATCTAGGAGACAAATATGGAGAAAGAAGCATTTCTCCAAGTAAGTGGGATGTTCAGAAATTTGAGTTAATCGAATCCAAAAAATATCTTCACTGAATTCTTACCAAGCTGCTGCATAATGATTCAAACACCCGGGTTACTCTCTTTAATATTTTTGTTCCTTCCTTGTATGTTGAAAAAAAATATTGTCAGAATATTTTGAGGGATGAAAGGAGCAATGGATCACTGGATAATGTTATTGTAGCTGGTGATATAAATGTCACTCTGAATCAATTTGAAAAAAAGGGAGGATCTTTGGTCATAGATCCAATAAGGGAGCAGGTTGATGAGATTATTTTAGACTGGGATCTATCTGATGTCATCCCAACTAAGGGGAAGTTCACCTGGACCAGCAGGAGGCTGGGTCCTGGGCACATAGTGTCCAGGCTTAGTCGCTTCTTGATCCAAGACTCCTATCTTCTTCTAGGGCTGAAATCTACCTTTAAAATCCTTCCTTTTGGGGGGTCATATCACAAGCCTATCATGATGGAGATAAGGAAATATCAGAACTTGGGGCCTATCCCATTTCATTTTAGCCCACTATGGACCTTCCATAAATATTTCCTGGTTATTATTTTGAAAACTTGGTTTACTCTAGTTTCGGGTTCACCATTTTACATCTAGGAAGAAAATTTGAGAAGAGTTAAAAAGGCACTCAAAACTTGGGCCAAATCTGCTGCATCTCTAGTTCAAAGAAGAACCAATTCCATGCTAGCTCTATAGGCACACCATCTTAACATGGAGGCAACCCAAGTATCAAAGAAATACCTCGATAAAGAAGTAAACCTTCACCAAGAGTTACATGTGGCATGTAGGAAGGAGGAAGAGTTATGGAGACAAAAGTCTAGATGCCTCTGGCTTAAAGCTGGGGACCAGAACACTACATATTTCCACAAATAGGCATAGGTGAGGAGGAACTACAAATCGGTTCTAGAAATATAAACGCCTGAACTTGTCATCCATGATTTTGATAAAATAAAAACAAAATCCACTCGACACTTCAAATCCATCTACTCTGTTGATTCCTACAACACTCCTCCAAACACAAAGATAATGGAGCTTGTAGTGCCTAATATAGTTAAAATAAAGGATAACAATGATCTCATGCAAAAGATCACGTTAGTTGAGCTGAAAACTGTCATGGAGAGCATGGAGGAAGATAAGGCACCAGGTTTGGATGGATTCAATGCAAGATTCATCAAAGTGTGATGGGAAATTGTGCACAAGGATATCCTTAAAATGGTTTTAAAAGCTCATCAATGTGAAATAATTGGAGGAAGCACTAGATCTACGTTCTTGGCTCTTATCCCCAAAGAAAAAGACGATATGACATTTGATAGATATCAACCCATTTCACTATGTAACATTGGGTACAATATAATCACCAAAATAATGGAAAACAAATTAAAAACCATCCTCCCAAGTATCATTCTAGAGAACCAAGGGGATTTTATTAAAGGCAGGAAAATATGGGATAACATCATATTAGTCTAGGAGGAAATCCACTCCAGTCTAAAAAAACGTGAGAAAGGAATGGTGGTGAAACTAGACTTAGCAAATGCATTCGATAGAGTCTATCACCCCTTTCTCTTCCATGTGACTCTAAGGTTTGGATTTGATCAAGGCTTCATCCGCTAGGTCAAATCCTATATAAGTAATATGTGGATTGCTCCCCTCGTAAATGGAAGAGAAACAACCTTTTTTCAAGCCTCTTGAGGCCTTAAACACAGGTGCATGCTATCTCTGTTATTGTATGCAATCCAAGCCTCGGTGCTAAACTTACAACTCGAGCAAGACAGGATAGATCACGATCTAATCGACACTAGAATGGACCTAGGAGCTAAATACTTCAATCATGCACAGTTTGTTGATGATACTATCTTGTTAAGAGGCGTCAATCAACTGATAGCAAGACGTTTCAAGTCAAAATTAGATGCCTATTGAAAAGCTTCTGGCATTAAGTTAAATTTAAGAAAGATAAATATTTATAGTTGGAATATAAACCCAAGGGAGATGTCTGGCATATTGCACATGTTACGAATCAAGGAAGCAACCACTTGAGATTCCTTTCGATATTTGGGGGTCCCAATATTCAATAGCAAGCCAAAAACCTCTGAGTCAAATCTGCTGATTGATAAATTCAAGAAAAAGATCTATTCATGGGGAAGGGTATGGCTAAATGCAGTAGGGAAAATGGTTTTAATAAAATTCATTCTTAACAACTTTCCTTTATATCAATGTTCAATTCTGCTGGCTCCATCCGGAATCCTCACCAAGATCGAAAGCATGTTCAAATATTTCCTCCGGTAAGGAGGGAAAAGCAATGGAGGAAAGAAATTTGCTCTTGTTAGCTGGAAAAAAATTAAACTCCCTAGGATGGAAGGAGGACTTTAGATAAAAGACTTAAAATACCAAAATTTGGCATTGGGAGCTAAGATTCTCTGGAACCTGTTTGAATCAAAGTCTTCCTGGAGCAGCCAGGTTCTCAAATGAAAGTATTTTCTAGGCCCAAAGTTAAGATATCTGCACTCGTAGATTATGAACAAGCAGGGCTCTTCAATATTCTCTTTTTGTAAGAAAGTTGAGACTAGGTTCAAAGATGAACTATTCTGAATACCTGGTAATGGAAAGCATGTTAGATTATGGCAGGAATCCATCATGGGGAAGCCACCCTCTCCTGTCTTCCCAGAATCAAACGCTGGTTAGATAGTCATGGAAAGACCACGCTCTAGGATATTTCCAGCTGGGATACTTACCCACCTCATCCCTGGATTTGCTGGGAGCTTTTGGATTGTCCTATAGATATGGAAGAGGAGAAGACGTGATTTCTGGAACAACTTGGAGGAGTAGCGCCAATGGCCAGCAAGGTGAGAGATAGGAAGGGATGGGGGGACCGATATGGATTTTACACTGCAGCAAAAGGATATAAGTTGTTCTCAGCAATACCAAGCATGAAAAATGACCCAATGAGCTGGGAAATGGTTTGGAATGTGAATATTTTTCCCAAGACCGATATGTTTAGTTGGAATCTCGTGCATGGAAGAGTACTAACATGTTAGAATATTGAAAAAAGAGGGATTGTTGGACCATTTCTTTGCCCGTTATGCAAAGAGAGAAAAGAAATGAGTATGCACTTGCTAATCACCTTCTCCTTCACTCATAAGGTTTGGAACCAACTAATCCATCGTCGATATGGTAATATGGACCAACCAAATAACATTCAACACTGTTACGCCACCTGGGACTGTATGTACCAAGGTAACCTGGATAAAAAAATAGGTTTTAAAACATGCTGGAGGATGATCCCAAAAGTAATGTTCTGGAATATCTAGATTGAATGAAACCAAAGTGTTTTCAAAGATAAATCCTAGACTCCAGAACATATTATCGTGAAAACGCAATCTCTCATGGGTGAAATTCTGAACATATCATTGATGCCGAAGAATAAGACCAAGCTTACGCCAGACGAAGCTAATTGGATCGACTCCTTCAATATTTATAAACTAGACACTGATGCGGCTAAGAAACCATTGGAAGTTTGGGAACTAAGGATGGATCAAACTCAGTTTGAAATTTGGATGAAAGAGAGGAAAAACTTTAAAATCTACTTTGAGGGGTCTTCGAAAGGAAATCCAAGTGCGGTGGGAGGAGGAGGGATCATCAGTTGTACTGGAGGGAACATCGGATCTGAATACTACTGGAATATAGGAAATGATACTAATAACATGGATGAATATTATGGTCTTTGGAAAGGCCTTAATCAATTGGAATCCAGGGGGATTGAAGAAGCCATCGTGTTTGGTGACTCTCGAATAATTCTACAGGCTATGAATGGGAAAAAGCATTGTCAAAATTTAAGGTTAACCAGAATGATTGAAATAATTCTATCTATTTCAATAACATTCTGGCATCTAGATTTCTTTCAAATACTCTGTGAGTTGAATGGCAAAGTGGACCTAGCAGCAAATAATGAAATAACATTATGCCAAAAGGAGCTCTACTTTAATATTCATCCTTATACCGTTATTCTATCTTAAAAGCGAGGCCCTTCCAAAGTGATTGGGAAATTTTTCTCTGAATTTGATAGATTAGTTCTCATTGGTTTCTCTATAAATCAGAATTCTATAATATTTTTAGTGGCTTTGCCACTGATTTTATAATATATACTATTAACCGTTTTTGTCTATAAAAAAAAACTTGGCTTGGTGAGAGAGCATATATCAACCACATGTTCCCATTTATTGTCTGAGTGACACCCCATCTAGGGAGAGATCTACCTAAGTGGTTAAGGTAATGTATTCCTAAAGAATCTAGTTTTTAGGGTTGTGAGCAGCTAAACAATCCAGATCATTGGAGTTTTGAAGAACTCTAATGTTGGCCAATTTTTCTGCAACTTGATTGCCTTCTCTTTTAAAATATGAGGGTATAAACACAATATGAGAATTGAGGATCGACTTGAGGCGTTCCAGGAAGGAGAGCATCTTCCAAATTGGTGAGACTTTCTCAGGGGGGGAACCATTGATTAGTTTGGTAAGGAGATTTAAAATTATTTGGGAGTCTCCTTCAATGATGAGTTGAAAGTGATCATGTTGCAAATATATTTGAGTACCTTGAATTAAATCCCACAATTCAACAAAATTATTTGTATCACAACGAATACTTAATCATCTTTGAACACCACACCAAATCCTGCCGATCCTAGGTTCCCTTTTTATGCTCCATCGAAGTTCATATTGATTAAGCCTTCCAAAGGCAGTTTCCATTTGTTAGAATCGTATGAACTAGGAGATATGAACATTGGTGAGACAAGATCATTTGGGGGATGAAGGATCCAATGGGAGAGAATAGATTGCTGATCATGATCACAAGTTACATCCTTGACCGTCCATTTGTCAATTTTGATGGTTTCCAAGGTTGAGCATTTGATTTTTTCCATACCATATCCACATCAAGTTGTTTGTACTGGAAAAGTATTCGGTTGCGTTCTTTCCAAATTTTCCATAGAGTGAGACCAAGAAGAAGCTGCCAAATCAAGCTCAAGATAGGATTTTTGAAAGAATTGGTCTGCCATCAAGTTGAGGTAGTGGGAACACTATCTATGTTTCTATCTGAAGAATGCATTGATTGGGATAGAAGATCCCAGATCTAAGAACTATACTTACATTAATTTAAAAGGTGTTGTTAGCACACTATAATTTTCCTATGGTTGCTGTAGGAAGTCATAAGGTTAACCATTTCAAACCAGCTTTAGACTGGGCTCTAGCCAACATAGTTAGAGAGGGCTCTCTCTTGTCATATTAACCTTCACATACACATTTAACTTTAAAGAGCACGCAGAAGACTATATTTATGCTAGTAACATGATAGTTAAAAAATAAAATGGGTTGAACAGACAAACAAGATCAAAACCATTGGGCGATGGAGTCACAGTCTCAAACATTCAAGGTTATTACAGCAAAAGTGAGTGAGGCTTCCGCATAGTGTTCTGAGGAAAAGTAAGCATCACATATAGTCAAATATCTTTAAGAGGTGGTAGGAGGAAGAGAGGAAATCCCAGCACAACAAGGGGCACCTATCAATGGATGAATCACTTGCAACGCCTTTAGTAGAAGAACAATAAAGGGTGGTGCATACAATGGAGCATAGGAGATGAATTCCAGAACACACACCATAACACATAAATGAATGCAAAGAGCGCAGTGCAAAGAGCACTTAACAAAGAACGAATTCTTTACACTTAACTTGAAATGCACTAGCAGGAAATACAAAATGGAATGAAATAAATAGGAAAACAGACTGAGTGCATAACACCGTGATGAATTTCAAAACGCAGAAGAATGCTTCTCATTTTCCAGACCAAAAATATTTTCAGAGTTACAAAACCAGTGCTTAGGCCTAAAAAATGAGAATTAGTCCAACAACTATCCTCCTCTAAGGAGGTTCTATATATAACATCAATTTACCCCCCGGCTATGTCCCGAAATAGAGTATCAAAATGGTTACAAAATGTGGGCTTAACCCAGGATATTCACGTTAGAATCCCTAACAAACTGCATTAGGTGGTAGACGTCTCCTTTTATTACCAAAAATAGGAAATGTGTTGTGACGTGCATGTTGGGTAGGATGGTATTATGGCATCTGAATGCAGGCTCACTTGTTTTGATGACAACATGTCGGCATTAAAATCTTTGCTCTCTTCGGGCGCTTCCCCTTATGTGGCTTCTAAGGCAGACATGAATTAACCCTTCCTGTTTTGGGCCTTTATGTTCCCCTGTGCTCCTGGGACATGTTCTTCCTGAGCCCGTAGTGGATGAGAGGGGGGGAATTTTATGTTCCTTTTGTGTTTTCCACCTTTCCCATCACCATGCTTCCCGGTAGTACTGGGGTTTGCGTGGACCCAGAGAAGATAGCCCTATCATTTGGAGACCCTACATCTTTAGAGGGCCCGAGTGTCATGTCAGCTTCTTCTACCGGGGGCATCTACTCTCTGCACAGCATGTCAGCGTAGCATTTCATGAGACTTTTCATAATCCTAGATGAAATTGGAAATAAGAGCCTAAGGCATTGATGATGAAATATTTCGGTCATTTCCTCCTAAGTCTGAGCATTCGCTCACACCGACCACCCCTAGTAATAGATATTATGTACCATGGTGATGGGGCTCGTGGCCTTATCTGGAAGCTTTGGTGGAACACTCTTAGGATTAGAGAGCTACAATACTAGTATCGAAGTGGCGCTATGACCTGTTAAGACGACATGGCCTACTTCTGCATCAGAAAAACCTTCTAGTGAGGAGGACATCTTCACCTCGATGGTTGGAGAGATCGATGAGTAGAGACCCAACGGGGATCGGGCTTCCAAACATCACCCACGAACCAACATGGTGCCCCAGAGAATGAGCATATTTCACATAGAAGGCATGGCCGCTCTCCTGCTGGAGGTTCCCAAGGCCTAGAGAACTGTGATTTTGGACCACCTTCCCTCATCAGTGTTCATACTCTGCATATCTTTGAATGAATCTTCTCACGGCATTAATCTTGAGCTTAAAACGTTAGGCTTCAAGGCATGCTAATATAGTCTTTGTACACCTCCTTACCAAGTGATATGATGACAACACGGGTGGCCATGTGAAATTTCTATCTAATCCCCTTATACAAAGATGCCAACTGAGCCACTCGCAAGGCTCTGAATTTCTTCATACGCTGAAGAGACCCTAGTCTTATTCGTGATCACCTTAGGAGATGTTATGGGAGGTGGATTAGATGTTTGTCACTTTGCTGCCCCATCATCCGGCCTGCATTTTTCGTGCCTTGCACCTCCAAAATATGGCGTGTACACTCACTCATGTCCCTATTAACTAACCAGTTTGGTGCCCATCCTTATTACGTGTGTCGGGTAGTGAACCACGAGGACCCAGGATATAATTTGTGTCATCGATGCAATCTGTATTATCCTAAATGGATGGCCCCTACCACACTTTGTGCTTCATCTGTTGATTAACCTTTGTGTATGTCCCTATCACAACACAGATCAAAGCCGTTGGTTCATCACTTTGTTGCATCTTCGCCATTGAAGGTGAGGGGCCCTATGCGGTTGCGCATTGCCCTTGTCCCTTATCCTTCATGCACCTTCTCACTGTGACCTCAATTTGGGTCATCAATCAGACTCTCGCTCAATAACCACCGTCCCAAAACACGATATCTTTCTCCTTTCGCAGCCACCTCCTATCTCATCCATTGCGTAACTTTGAGCTGTGAAAGGGTTTTTTTCCATAGATATGATCGAAAATGCATCCCAGCCACTGAAAAAGCATGCGAGCCGTAGATTTTATGTGCCTTCATGGCTAAGTTATCTGTGTGCCTCTTACATCATGAAATCCTCTTCCTCTGTTGCTCTGCACTTCCTGTTCCTGCGGTAGCCATTCTCGAAAATCATCAATTCCAAAAAATTTCTTTCCTATACCCTTTCACGCCAAACTATTGTCGCTAATGTCTATCCAACATTTAGCACAAGTGTTAATAGCAGCTCCAACTAGAGGATGTTATCCTCCTTGTGAGATAGCAAAGAGCCAACTTAGATCATGTACCTGATCTGTTTGGTCGGCTTGCGATGCCTCCCTGAAAACTTACCAGCATGCTCTGAAAAATAAATGTTGAATATATAATAACGAACATGGAAAAATGCAGAAATGAAATGCTTGCCGAGGCCAATATTATTCGCTCCTACCTAGCCTACTTTACCCAAGAATTACTACCCATTCAAGTGACTTTTGAATTCAAGTGAATCCAATTAAGTAGGTGATTACGTTTGCGAGTTCTTCCCTCTTGCTTGACCAAGGATAGGAAAGCAAAGCAGAATAATAGGAGGCTATTTTTGAACCTCTGGTCTTTATTGTGCATGATTGTCCTATCATTCCTCTCGTATAGATCCTCCATAGGTGTGGCCATTGGGTCATGACAGCCCTTCGTAAAGTCTTCTATACACTTGTCATGACCAAACTGCTCCACGTACTCAACCACCGGGTCATAAAATATATGACTGTCCTTAACCTCTCCCGGCATTTGATGCTTCAGTTGTGACTTTCCCGGTTATAACTTCCCCTACATACTACTCAATTGTTATTAAAAACAACCATATAAGGTAATTTCATGACCACTTGAGCCTAAGACATCAGTTGGCTCCTCCCGAAATCTATAAATCGCGCCCTACTCTTCCTTATGCATTTCACAGGAAATGTTTTCAATAAAATACAGTGAACTACGCTCTTCTTGACATAAGGATTCTGTATTGGAAGAGCAAGAATAAATTCCCCACTTGGATCCTTCATCCTCTGAGTATTTGTGCTCATACTTGTCATACAGTGGAGGCTTGAAAACCTCCTCAAATCCCCCATAGACAGGGCTTGCAACAGGCAGGCTATTTTCTTCAGCAAACAAATTGTAATACCCCCCTGTATGGGCCCAGACTGCTCATTTGTGTGCTCATAAAAGAACAAATAAGATGTAAAAAAATTTCATTTGATCCCTACCCCCATCATCCACTTTAGACAACTCCATAACCTCATCCCCAAATTCCATTTTCTGTGCTTGATTAGAAGTTTTTAACCTCTACTTCAGAAAATCAAATGAGGCAAAGCACAAGGGCACACAGTTACCTTCATCCTGCTGGCTGTATTCTTCATGGAGAGCAGGGTCGAGGTGAAAAAGTGTCTTCGATTGCACATCCTCTTCCCCATCCATGAGCAGAGAAGACCTTGAGTGTTTTTGTAGGTATTCAGGGAAAATTTGAGTTTTCTCTATACGCATGGGTCCTCTAACTTCTTGACTGCTTGTGGGATCAAGGTTGTGTTCTTCATCCTTTCGTTCGTTGTGGTATCCAGGGTTCCATAGGGAAGGAGCTAGGGGAGATCTTCATTTTGTGTTCTTTCATCCTCCTCTCTCCCCTTGTCCCTGGTAGTAGTTAGGTTCATCTCCCCCTCTATGGGATTTTTTAGCATATCAACTAGAGAGGATGACCTTCTTTTGCCAAGCCACAATGAGAATTCACTATCAAAGGCCTCAGCATACTGGAGTTGGTCTATTCCAGTTGGAGGTTTGAACTCAGAAGGGATAGCATCATACACTTTCATAAACCTGTCAGACAAATCTCGGATAGATTCGCTCTCTTCCCTTCTGATGGAGTAGAACTGAGATAAGCATCTCATGGGGTCCTTCCTATCTACCCACCTTCCTTTGAAGGTGTATTCCAAAGCTTGATAGCCCAAGATGGAACCATCTGGGATTCTGGTGAACCACCTCCTTGCCTCTCTATCCATGCTTTGGAAGAACGGTATGACCTTAATGTCTTCGTGGTCCACTTTTTCTAGGTCAATCCAGTCCACAAACCACCCCAAATGTTCTTCAGCTAAGTACCCCTTCTCACCAAAAAATTGTTTGAGTCTTTGGGCGTACCCTTGGGGAAGGTCATGAAGGATTGCAAGGAGAATTATGGGGGTGAATTGTTTGGCACTTGCTGGGGTTATGGTAGAGATTTTGAGAGGGGTTAAAGCATTGGATGGCAAAGGCAAGGTTGTAGTAGTCGGTGGTCCTTTGAATGGGGAATTTGATGAGGCCCCTTTGGAGGAGGGTGGAGGGAGTTCTGAATCAGAAGAGGGTTGGAGGATATCTCCATCTAGTGGCTCAGGAGAATCCATAGAGTCACTGATAGCATCATGAGCCTCATGGGCCTCAGATGAAGGGTTTTGGTCTTAGTCATATGTATAGGGAGAGGATTATCTCTCGGTCTTTAAAGAGGGATATACAAAAGTGGGTCTGGGGTCTCTCCCTGAGCGTGATATATATTGGAAAACTATTTTAACCAGCCTAGGGAAAGATAGGAAAACATGTACCAGGAAGGACAAGATAGATTGGAAAAAGGCAACGGGGTACCTCATTTTATACCATGCCCTTCCAGGATCTGCTATATTGGGCTTATTTTCCCCTGTGGATCTGCCATGGGACCTTTGAAAAAATTTGCAGCTTCTATGTCACGTCCCCATCCCTCAAACCGGCGAAGAGGACGCGACGAACACCAATAGAACCGAGCAAACAGCCCCATGAACATAAACAGGATAAATGCTGATATTAAATTTCTTAAACATACACAGCAGGATGCATGATCCATCATACCAAGATGCATAAAACATCAACATACAGCGGAAGCAACACAAAAAAAACAGAAGAGATCAATTCTGAAATTGCAAAGCTTAAACATAATGCATGCGAAGATGCATAAACATACAAGCATACACAGATGCATAATTATTTAATCATACAGCGGAAGCAAACATATACATTCCAACATCCCCATGTTCATTACAATTCATTAAACATCAATATAATTGCAGAGATGAAGCAACAGGTAGCACTTATCTTTCAATGAAGAACTCGCCCGACAACCAGCTATGTCACTGCAACGTTCCACCCAACCATAGGCCAGCTTGCTAATCAATCTCTCAGCAACACTGCCACCCCCGAGCTGGGCATGATTCCTCCAAGGATAAGGGACAATGCAGGCTTACACATAGCCAAGGGGCATAATCAGCAACCCAAACCAGCTGGGTTTATCAGGCCATCAACAGATCGGCCAAGCCAGCACAGTCTAAGGGACAACCACTGCATACCAGCAGCAAAACAATCCCTTCATAGCACCGTGAAGAAGCAAAAATGACTAGGGACAATCCCAACAAAAGGTGAGCACAGCTCAAGTCCATAAGACAACACCAAGTTGTTCCTGGCCCTATCGTGGCCAAAACAACTCAGCAACACGCCCAAACCAGGGTATAACAGCAACCCAATTTCACAATAAAAATGGTGGCAATAATCCACAGCCCACAGAACATGGAAAAGGAAATAGAACTCCCAGCATAGACATGGGAGACTCAGCCAAAAGATTTGGAAATCCACAGCACATAGCTCCTCCACACAAACGCTGGAGAATGATGCATCACATGCAAACATGGGCGAAACACACACAGTCCCCAATTGAGGAAGAAAATCGGACTCATAGCCACATCTGAAAATTGTGGGAAGAATAACAACAACCCAAAATGTGGGTGAAACAAACAACAACCCAAAACGTGGGTGAAATCAACAACAAGCCGCATACACAACATAAATTCATGCCGCGAGGCTGCTCTCTCAGCTTGCTGCATGAGCAAAACCAAAGAGGGGACCCCCAACCAGCGCGTGAGGAAGACAGAACCAACCTCTGCGTGAGGATGAGCAACTTCCTGCTTGTGTGTGAGGATGAACAAACTTTCCCTCCGCGTGAGGAAGAACACACCATGACTCTGCGTGAGGAAGAACAGACCAGACGTGAGAGCAACCGACCATGGGGAGAATGAAGACCGGCGTGAGAGAAACAAAGGTTCTCCACTGGGCATGCGTACTGTCCAAATTGACAGCAGCCTGCCAAAACCCACGTTTTCCCATGCCCACATTTCCTCATGCAATAACTGCCCCCAACTAACAAAGTCAAGACATTGAAGAGGTTGGTGAAACAAGAAAGGTGGCAACAAAACAAAGGTTTGTCATCCCCACCCCTTATCCTTTGGAACCATGCCCTTTTCCTTCAACGTTGCATTGCCATAGCTGGTTGTGGTTTTAGTTTTATCTGATGTGCGTATTTACATGATGCCGAATTATAATGTGCCAAATGGCATGATAAACCATCGGCAACTATCCTTATTGCTGAAACATACACAACCTAATCTATGGTGGGGATTTTGCCTTTAGCTCCTCACCATGATTAATTACATTATATACATCATGCAAACGGGGTCAAAACTGGGGATGTGACATTCCCCTCCCCCTTAGAATAACACCGTCCTCGGTGTTCCATTACATATATACAATACATATACCATTGCACATCAAAATTTCAAAATTGCATATCTGTCTTACGTTCAATCATCTACTTTGAACGTTCAAGACCGAGCTCCTCGGCTTCCATGGACTTTTCCTGCTGGTTCTCAGCTTCCAGCTGATCCCGAAGTCTAGGAACCTTGTGGCTATTGCCTTCATCATGTTCCCTTATTGGGCAGTCCTGGCGTAAATGATGTCCTCCGCATCTCCAGCATCTCACTGGTTGCTTCATCTTTACTTGCTGAAATTCCTTTGAGTCTTCATGCCTAGACCGTTTCCTATCGGGTCGCTTGGACAATTGTCCCATCGCTGGTCCACCTTCCTTTCCCTTGTCGATTGCTCCCAGAAGGCTTTTCACCTCCCTTTGCAAACCAATAGAGTCTTGCAAAATCTGGTGGTTCATTTCACTCTGCCTTTCCTGTATCTTGAGCATCTCCCCAAGATTCTCTTGGGTCTTGGCAATCATTTGAAGGAGACTTCCAGCCAAGTCCAACAATTTTTGATCTGCTGCCATAATCAACGTGCACCACCTGGTTTCACCTTTCTCACCTGTGCAATGCACCATTTAAATTCTATCAGACCAAGCATAGTATAGACATTAAATTCAGTTAGTTAATTACCCAATTGGCATGACAGTCCAAGTTCCATTAAGGAAACTTTCATATTTTCCATGCCTTCCCCAATAGGCACATGAGCTCATTCATGTCCATTCCTGGGCATGGAATTAACTATTCCAGCATTCAAAAATTTACTTAAGAAAATACACACATTTCATTCTCAATCATACATGCATTCAACAACCTTTGTTTTCACAATGCATAAACATATATATATATATATGTGTGTGTGTGTGTGTGTGTGTGTGTAATCAAAAGGAAAGAGAGAGCAGTAAGAGTTTTTCTCCTCTTTATTTTGTTCCATCCTAGAACCCACACCATCACAGTGGCTTTTCATGCTCTCAGCCTCTTTCACTTCACCGTGAATGCTGGACCAATCCTTCTTGGTCATGACACTTAGTGTCTTTGGTCTATTCCAGACCTCTAAACCATGGAGTCTCTCCACATGGTTTGTCTCGGCTGCTAGGACTCCCCCATCTTACTAGCACCTTTTTCATTACCGCTCATTCTGAGCTTTCCAGGACAGCCACATGTCCACATGCACCCTTAGGATGCTCTCGTAGTCCTCGCTTCCAGGGACACCTATATCCAAACATTAAATGAATTCACATGTTTAGTTTATTCTCATTAGTTTTATCTTTTAGAGCAAGAGTTTTAAAACATCATAACCAAATCATATACACATGTATATTCATAAGCAAAATAATCCAATACTTATCTGTATTGTGTGCTTCCTCGTTCGTCCACAGGATCCTGCTTTGCCTTGTAAGCCTTTGGATCACCTATGGACTTAGATGTTAGGTCAGCACGCAGGCTACCCCACAACATCAAATAATCAATGTTCAGCCAGTACATTCTCATGTCAACTGGGATTGGAACTTTACCATGACCATTTCCAGGTCTAGGATCTACTATGGATCCTCAGGCATATCACAACCCATTATACACTTATATCAACCATAAACCTTACTCCGCAACCCCTCACAACAACCATTTACCATTTTACTTTTACCTTTCACCCTTACCTGTCAACACAAGCAACACAAGCGAACTCATCAGCATTATTGCTCTATAAACAGTAATTATAATTCATACCATTCGGTCATAATGGATACTAAATCAAAACATGTTCTGCATATGGAATTTAATAATTAAACATGCATATTCATGGCAAGGGTTACAGAACACTTATCCATTTTCCGTCGCAGTATGCCTCTATATATGTTAGGCACTGTCAAGGAGTTGGGAAAGGATGAATGCTAAGCTGGTGAGCTCGCTGCAGAGCTAGGAACACCTACACCAGAACTAGCCTGACTTCTAAGACACCCACACACACCCAACACAAGGAATCAGTCCCTTCTCTGCTACTCAGTCCCTCAGGCCCTGCATTCCCTTCCAGTGCTATCTCGGGGTTGTGGAGAAGAAAGTCATCCCTCTAGCTCTGTCTGTGTGGTTTCCAATCACCAAGTTTAAGCAAACCAAGCCCCCCATCCCTGCTTCCTTTTTACGTTTCATATTCACACATGTCTCAGCGACATATTTTACACCATCTCACTCATGTTACTACCGAACATGTAGTGCAGATGAGACATTTCCAAAATGTCCAATGGTGTTTAACCCGAAACCCATTTCCAAGGGAAAACCTTCCCATGAAGTTTGGCTCTTGTAGGCCATCACACATGATCTTCCTGCAGTGTGTACCCCTGACACATTCATCAAATAGCCAATCAGTCAATCATTACCTGATACTACAATCCAAATTGATTGTTCCATAACCAAGCAATGACATTAGAAATCAAATTCAATAAGAATTTGCAATTCTATCTACTATAGAAATTGACTTGTTCAATTGTGGGTTTCTTGTAAGCAACACTACTATGCCCATTATGATTTATGCTTACTAACATAGCACGAATACCCACTTACCATGCGTCCCTCCTGACACAATCTCATACAAGCCAATCAACGATTAGTAGTCGTTAGCAATTCGTAAATCCGAAATTCACAATTCAAATTTAACAATCCATTATGCATGCCAACTACTTTCACAAACATGAGACTTCTTCTCATAAATGGTAGATTCTGGCATTGGTCAGGGTCTTACCTCTAAATGCCATGCTCGAAATAATCTACCTGAAACATGAGTTTCAATCAACCAAACACAATCTTATGCAAGCCAACAGTGGCTAGTGGTTGTCAGCAATTTTCGAAATTCACAATTCGAATTTTAACAACCTATTATGCAGATCATATGGTAGATTCTGGTATTGGTCAGGATCTTACCTCTCACTGCCATGCTCGAAGTAATCTACCTAAAACATAAGCTTCAAACATCCAAACACAAGCTTATGCAAGCCAATAGTGACTAGTAGTTGTCAACAATTTCCTTAAATTTGAAATTCACAATTCAAATTTAACAAGCTCTTTCACATGGTAGATTCTGGCATTGTTCAAGGTCTTATCTCTTAATTCCATGCTTGAAATAATCTACCTCTCAATGCCATTCTCGAATTAATCTACCTGAAACATGAGCTTCAATCAACCAACACTTGGTAAGTCTGGATGCATATAACTTTTCATTGCTACAACCATCATTGAAGCATTTTCAGAATTTATAAAATTCAAATACTTCTAGCTGTTAGTCACATCAATATCATCAAAGCTCATTTACGTCATGCAATCATTATCATATTAATATTGCAAGGTATAGTCATATCATTCATGCAATTAAATGAAGGTTTAGATACCCTTACTTCACAGGCGCATCATTCATGCCACCTTGCTCTTCCATAGAGCATTTCTGGCAGTCAACTGATCATGACTATCCTGCATTCATAGAAACCTCTTAAATGATTCCTGAATTATCATCAATTCACCATTTCAATCATTAGTTAGTCCGCATATCACATGCATTCATCTCAATGCTTTCAACATACCATGGCCCAGCCATGTCCATCTCACATAGGATGCATTACTATAATCAACGTCATCAACATGTATAGTCATGACACCTTTCTATATTCCAATACTCACATGGTATGAGGTCTCTTACCTGTACCAATCCATGGAATTTGTCATAAGCAAACTCTTACCTGCATGGGTCTTACTTACACCTTTGACATGACCAATTTGATTGGTCCTTTGCAGGAGATTGCAGAATTTGCTCACCAACTTTTATCCTGAACTTGTTGCTTTACCCCTTCTCCATAGGGTTGCTGGTCACATTCCTCAGCATCAGCAACATATTCCGCTAGGTCCATGTCATCATTGGTGTTTCCACTAAGGCCACATCAAAGCAATGATTATCATTAGTGGTTCACTCTGAATATATAATTCCCAATATTCTTACCAACATGCAATATCCTATGCATGCAATACATGTCCTCATGCACTTCATGCATGAAACTTAGGATTGTAGTTATAATCAGCAAGATAGGGTCTAATGAAAACTTCCCTTTTAAATTCCTCATCTTCTCATGGAATTCCTTTTTCACACAGCAGTTGGTTGACTTCATAGTCCTTGCTGCCCCTGGGCATGCAACTGTCCAGATTGTCCATTTGATAACAGCGGCCATCATTAGCACTTTGTTGTTCCATGCTTAGATTCTGGTGACTTATCCTTGTTCCCTAATGGATAAGCTTTCCAACGCCTTCCCACATGCTCCATTCCGACCTCGGGTGTGAAAACCACACCACTTCTAAAAATGAAGACTTTTCACCAAATCTTTTGCGTTTGACACACAGCTGCATTTTGGTTGCCAACTTCAGCCACCTCACTTCCATTGCACCATTCATATTTTATGAATTTTGGGTCTTACTAACTTGTCCAAAACATAGGATTCTCTTTTCCCATGAATGACTGTCTCAAGGGACGACGGGGGTCAAGGGGGCTTGCCCCCTTGTGGCTTCGGCGGATGCTCGAAGACTTTCTTCTTCCGATACGGCCGCTGACACTTAGAAAATTTCCGTGATTTTCTTCTGCACTGCCGGCAATCGGATTACTTTTCCGTCGAGCGTCGAATCGTTTCTCCATCCGCAACGGCGGATGCTAATCCACTAACTCTTCCACTAAGTTGGAAGTTAATTCCGTTAACTGTTCCGAGGAGGAACACTTAGCCAAATTTTTGCGGCTTTCTCCAACTGCTCCGGCGTCGGCGGTCTTCATCATCGGAAGCCAAATGACTTTGGCTTTCGCAACGGCGGACGCTTGGTCACTTCTTCACCCATAACAGTGGACGTCGAAACCCTTTCTTCTCCCGCAACGGCGGACGTCGTGACCATTTCCACATCGGAAGCCAAATGACTTTGGCTTCAGCAACGATGGACTGGAAACTGCTTTTTTCGTCCGCAACGGCGGACGTCTACTGCACAAACTCTTTCGACTGCCCCAATACTTAGGCAAATTTTTCAAAAAAATTCTTTTCGTTAGCAATCGGACCCATTGCTATGTCGGCGGCCTAACCCTTTTCACAGCCGCAATTGCGGGTTGTCAAACGCCGAATCCTTCTGCCATAGCGGAAGTTGATTCCACTTAGTGCTCTGATGAACCACTGTTCAAACACTTAGGAAAATTTTTGAAATTTGCTTCCGTCAAATTCCTGATTGCTGCTTTTCTGCTGAACATAGAAGGTAATTCTACCCTCTGTCATTGCATCTTCTTGGCCCATAGAGGCCCATTGTTGCAACCTTGAGCTCTAATATCATTTTGTCACGTCCCCATCCCTCAGACCGGTGAAGAGGACACGACGAACACCAATACAACTGGGCAAACAACCCCATGAACATAAACAAGATAAATGCTGATATTAAATTTCTTAAACATACACAGCAGGATGCATGATCCATCATACCAAGATGCATAAAAAATCAACATACAGCGGAAGCAACACACAAAGAACAGAAGAGATCAATGTTGAAATTGCAAAGCTTAAACATAATGCATGCGAAGATGCATAAACATACAAGCATACACAGATGCATAATTCTTTAATCATACAACGGAAGCAAACATATACATTCCAGCATCCCCATGTTCATTACAATTCATTAAACATCAATATAATTGCAGATATGAAGCAACAGGCAGCACTTATCTTTCAATGAAGAACTCGCCCCGCAACCAGCTACGTCACTGCAACGTTCCACCCAACCATAGGCCATCTTGCTCATCAATCTCTCAGCAACACTGCCACCCCCGAGCTGGGCATGATTCCTCCAAGGATAAGGGACAATGCAGGCTTACACATAGCTAAGGGGCACAATCAGCAACCCAAACCAGCTGGGTTTATCAGGCCATCAACAGATCAGCCAAGCTAGCACAATCTAAGGGACAACCACTGCATACTAGCAGCAAAACAAACCCTTCACAGCATCGTGAAGAAGCAAAAATGACTAGGGACAATCCCAACAAAAGGTGAGCACAGCTCAAGTCCATAAGACAACACCAAGTTGTTCCTGGCCCTATCGTGGCCAAAACAACTCAGCAACACGCCCAAACCAGGGTATAACAACAACCCAATTTCACAATAAAAACGATGGCAACAATCCACAGCCCACAGAACATGGAAAAGGAAACAGAACTCCCAGCATGGACATGGGAGACTCAGCCAACGGATTTGGAAATCCACAGCACATAGCTCCTTCACACAAACGCTGGAGAATGATGCAGCTCATGCAAACATGGGCGAAACACACACAGTCCCCAATTGAGGAAGAAAATCGGACTCACAGCCACATCCGAAAATCGTGGGAAGAATAACAACAACCCAAAATGTGGGTGAAACAAACAGCAACCCAAAACGTGGGTGAAATCAACAGCAACCCAAAACATGGGTGAAATCAACAGCAAGCTACATACACAGCAGAAATTCATGCCACGAGGCTTCTCTCCCAGCTCGCTGCATGAGCAAAACCAAAGAGGGAACCCCCGACCAGCGCGTGAGGAAGACAGAACCGACCTCTGCATGAGGATGAGCAACTTCCTGCTTGTGCGTGAGGATGAACAGACTTTCCCTCCGCGTGAGGAAGAACAGACCACGGCTCTGCGTGAGGAAGAACAGACCAGACGTGAGAGCAACCGACCATGGGGAGAATGAAGACCGGCGTGAGAGAAACGAAGGTTCTCCACTGGGCATGCGTACCGTCCAAACTGACAGTAGCCTGCCAAAACCCACGTTTTCCCATGCCCATGTTTCCTCATGAAATAACTGCCCCCAACCAACAAAGTCAAGACATTGAAGAGGTTGGTGAAACAAGAAAGGTGGCAACAAAACAAAGGTTTGACATCCCCACCCCTTATCCTTTGGAACCATGCCCTTTTCATTCAACGTTGCACTGCCGTAGCTGGTTGTAGTTTTAGTTTTATTTGATGTGCGTATTTACATGATGTCGAATTATAATGTGCCAAATGGCACGATAAACCATCGGCAACTATCCTTATTGCCGAAACATACACAACCTAATCTATGGTGGGGCTTTTGCCTTTAGATCCTCACCATGATTAATTACAATATCTACATCATGCAAACGAGGTCAAAACCGGGGATGTGACATTCTAGGTGTTCAGGGTTCCTAGTGGAGTCACCTTCAAAGGCCTTGAGTACAACCAAAAATGTGTCTAAGATTGGCTGCACAACTAGGTCATAGAACTGAGCAATGTCGTTTTACCCAGGGATGATTTGCTCAGTTTCTCCCCGACAATGATGCTAAGATGTTAGCACCCTATAATTTTCCTATGGTTGTTGTAGGAAGTCATAGGGGTAACTATTTCAAACCAGCTTTAGACTAGGCTCTAGCCAACATAGTCAAAGAGGGCTCTCTCTTGTCATAGTAACCTTCACATACACATTTAACTTTAAAGAGAACGCATAAGACTAGATTTATGCTAGTAACAAAATAAATACAAAATAAAATTGGTTGAATAGACAAACAATATCAAAACCATTGGGCGATGGAGTCACAGTCTGAAACATTCAAGGTTATTGCAACAAAAACGAGTGAGTCTTCCACATAGTGTTCTGAGGAAAAGCAAGCATCGCATACAGTCAAATATCTTTAAGCGGTGGTAGGACGAAGAGAGGAAATCCCAGCACGACAAGGGGCACCTATCGATGGATGAATCCCTTGCAACGCCTTTAGCAGAAGAGCAATAAATGTTGGTGCATACAATGGAGCATAGGAGATGAATTCCAGAACACACACCATAACACATAAATGAATGCAAAGAGTGCAGTGCAAAGAGCACTTAACAAAGAAAAAATTATTTACACTTAACTTGAAATGCACTAGCAGGAAATACAAAATGGAATGAAATAAACAGGAAAATGGATTGAGTGCATAACACCATGATGAATCTCAAAATGCAGAAAACTGCTTCTCATTATCCAGACCAAAAATATTTTCAGAGTTACAAAATCGATGCCCAGGACTCAAAAATGAGAATTATTCCAACAACTATCCTCCTTTGAGGAGGTTCTATATATAATATCAATTCCCCTTCGGGATATGTCCCAAAACAGAGTATCAAAATGGTCACATAATGTAGGATTAACCCAGGATATTCACGTTATAATCCCTAACAAACTGCATTAGGTGGTAGACGTCTCCATTTATTACCAAAAATAGGAAATGTGATGTGACGTGCATGTTGGGTGGGATAGTACTACCACATATGAATGCAAGATCGCTTGTTTTGATAGCGATGCGTCGGTGTGAACAAATTTTCTCTCTTCGCACACTTCCCCTTATGTGGCTTCTATGGCAGACGTGAAGTAACCCTTCCTGTGTTGGTCCTTTATGTTCCCCCGTGCTCCTGGGACATGTTCTACCTGAGCCTCCAGCAGATGAGAGGGGGGGGGGATTTTATGTTCCTTTTGTGTTTTCCCCCTTTCCCATCACCACACTTCCCAGTAGTACTGGTATTTTTACGGACCTGGAGAAGATAGCCCTATCATTTGGAGACCATGCATCTTTATCGAGCCTGAGTGTCATGTCAGCTTCTTCTACTGGGGGAAGCTAATCTTTGCGTGGCATGTTAGGGTATCATTTCGCGAGACTTGTCATCATCCTATATGAAATTAGCAATAAGATCCTAATGCATCAATGACGAAATCTTCCGGTCCTTTCCTCCCGGGTCCGAGCATTCACTCAAACCGACCACCCCTAGAATGGATACTATGTACCATGGTGATGGGGCTCATGGATTTATCTGGAGGCTCTGGTGGAATGATCTTAGGATCAAAGAGCTATAGTAATACTATCAAAGTGGCATTGTGACCTGTTAAGATGACATGGCCTACCTCTACGTTAGAAAAACCTTCTAGTGCGGTGGACGTCTTCGCCTCGATGGTTGGAGAGATCAATGAGTAGAGACCCAACAGGGATCGAGCTTCCAAACATCATCTGCAAATCAAGAGGGTGCCCCAGAAAATGAGCATATTTCACATAGAATGCATGGACGCTCTCCTACTATAGGTTTCCAGGGCTTGGAGTACTTTCATTTTGGACACCTTCCCTCATCAACGTTCATACTCTACATATCTTTGAATGACTCTGCTTGCAACATTAATCTTGAGCTTAAAACATTAGGTTTCAAGGCGTGCCAATATGGTCTTCGTACACCTCCCTGCCAAGTGATATGATGACAACACGGGTTACCATGTGAACTTTCGATCTAATCCCCTTATACAAAGATGCCAACTGAGCTGCCCGCAAGGATCTGACTTTCTTCATACACTAAAGAGACCCTGGTATTACTCATGATTTCCTTAGGAGATCTCATGGGAGGCAGATTAGATGTTTTTCGTTTTGCTGCCCCATCAACCGGCCTAGATTTTTGTGCCTTGCACCTCCGAAATATGACGTGTATGGTCGCTCTCGTCCCCTGTCAACCAACCAATTTGGTGCCCATCCTTATTACGTGTGTTGGTCAGTGAACCATGAGGACGCAGGATATAATTTGTGTCGTCGATGTTGTTTGTCTTATCCTGACTGGATGGCCCCTACCACACTTCGCGCTTCACTTGTTGATTAACCTCCGCGTATGTCCCTATCGCGACGTAGATCAAAGCCATTGGTTCATCACTTTGATGCATCTCCACCGTCGGAGGCAAGGGGCCCTATGCAGTTTTTCATTGCCCTTATCACTTATCCTTCGTGCACCTTCTCACCGCGACCTCAATTCGGGTCATAGATCAAACTCTCGCTCGATCACCACTATCCCAAAACATAGGACCTTTCTCCTTTTGCAGGCACCTCCTACCTTATCCATTGCATAAATTTGAGCAGTGAAAGGGTTTTATGGCATAGATTTGATCAACGATGCATCCTGGCAATTGGAAAAACATGCGAGCGACGGATTTCATGCACCTTCATGAATTACTTCTCTATGCACCTCCTCCATCGCGGAATCCTCTTCCTATGCTGCTCTGTGCTGCCTGTTCCTGCAGTGGCCATTCTCGAAAATCATCAATTCCTGCCTATACTCTTTCATGCCAACCTATTGTTGCCAATGTCTATCCAACATTCTGATCATGTGTGCTAACATGTGCTCCATAGTTTCTTCATTCTCCATACATATATGTCTAACTGAGGGGCCTATAAAATTCCACTTCCTGAGTTGTCCCAAGTTAAAATACCTTTATGAGCTATAATCCATAGGAATATGTTGACCTTAGGCCACAATTTCATATTCTATATGCACATCCATATGTCAATATGTAGACATTGAAAAGAAGCTTAAAGAGAATAAGCTTCCTTGGTAGTGAAGGTTCCTCTAGGTAGATGTCCCTAATGGAGAATGCAAGGCCGCTACTTAATTTAGATTTTCCTTGACTTTAACTTTTCATTCCAAGGATTCAGATCAACATCCTTAGAGATGAGCAAGTCAGCATGCATATCCTTCCAAGTTCTCCATATTGATTCATTTCCTCGATTCTTCCAAAGTTGATCAACCGTGATAGACTCAGAGTGAGGAAGACTGGATAGAATGGTGTTAATACGGGGTTGTTGATTAAGGAATGGAATTTATTGCCATGAATCAACCCAAAAGTGGGCAGTACACCCATTGTGGATTTCCCGGAAGACATGATCTTGAATGAGTGCTCGATTTCCTTGTGTAGCATTCCAAATAAGTGATCCCTCAATTCTATCATTCCACCTAATGAGGTGCTTCTCCTGCAAAATTGGGGTATACTTAATCCTCCATAATTTGGTCCAAATGTCATCTGGGTTCTTTAACCATCACTGCCAAATTTTAGCATTGAGCACTTGGTTTAATGTTTGTGGTTCTCACAACCCTAGGCCACCTGCCAACTTGGGATTGCATATCTTTTCCCATCTAATTAAGGTCTTTTTGCGACCCTCATTACAACCTTGCCAAAGGAATTTTTATCGCAGATTTATGATGGATTTAATAATTGATTTTGGGGTAGAAAGGGCATAAAAAAGATATATTGGGATAGTCTATAGAACAAATTTGAGGAGAACAAGTCTAGTTGGGAAATTGAGTGCTCTGAATCTCCACAAAGACAACCGCTTCTCAAGTGCTGCAATAAGATGCTTCCAAGAGAAGTTGCGAAGAGCTTTGCCAATGAGTGGAATGCCTAGATATTTGGAAGGAAGGGAGCTTCTGCTGAAGCCAACGATTTTGGACATAAAAGATTGGATTGCTCTAGGGGTGTTCAAGAAGAAGATCTGGGATTTTTCAGCATTAATGTGTGTTAAAGAAGAAGATATGGGATTTTTCAGCATTAATGGAAGTGCCAGAAGCATTGCTGAAATCTTGAAGGATATCACAGATGTGTTTGGATTCACAAGTTGAGGGAATGTTCATCATTGAGGCATCATCAACGAATTGGCTACGGTATAGAGAGGTTAATACCTTGTATGGGAAATCCCTTGATGGATCCATTTGCAATGGCAGCTTTAATGTATCTATTTAAACCTTCGATCATGATGATGAAGAGGAAGGGCGAGAGGGGCTCACCTGACCAAAATGGAGAAGGAAGACGAGGTGAGATTCAAGATCCAATTAATCCAATTTGGGAATAAACCAACTGCAGTGAAAACAAAATGCATATATTTCCAGCGAAGCTTATCAAAATATTT
This sequence comes from Pseudotsuga menziesii, assembly GCA_001517045.1. Classification (NCBI taxonomy): domain Eukaryota; kingdom Viridiplantae; phylum Streptophyta; class Pinopsida; order Pinales; family Pinaceae; genus Pseudotsuga; species Pseudotsuga menziesii. The sequence continues at coordinate 101,022 of LPNX010265356.1, forward strand.
AGAAAGGTCCAACTTGATTAACATACCAGCAGTTCGCAAAGCTTTTAATAAGTGGATAACTTAATGGGCCAATATTACACTATCCATTATTTATTGTGCCTCCACATAGCTAGATTGCTCATGAGAAATGATAAGAGGAAGAAGAAGCTTAAGACAGAGAGCAATTACCTTAGTGATGAACTTGTAGATGATATTGCAGAATGCAATGGGCCGCTAAGAGGCATATATTTTAATGTTGTATAAACATTAAAATAATTTTAAAAAATTAAAATTTGTTTAAATTAACTTAATTAAAATATATTAAATAAATAATTTATATTTTTTAAATTATTAATACACTCATTTTACTTATTACTCAAAGAATTACAAAAAGAGAAAAACAAATTTTTAATATTTAAATTTTCTTGTATTAAGATGTATTTATATTTGTTTATTTTATTTAGATTTTTATAATTTTTTTTTGAAGAATTAAAAAAAAAGAGGGATGATTTCAACTTTATGGACAATTTTTGGTTCGAATCTAAGGATGGTTTTTTTAAGAAATTTGAATTTTGTGTTGTTCAAATCGTGATTATTAATTCATAAATGGATTCAATGCCTTCGAAAACCTTAGAGCAACCATATTTTCAAAATTTAAACAATGCTTTTTGGAACTTTAAGCATTCCTTCAAGATTTTTGCTAAATTTGGTCGAAATCACATTGAAATTGCAATGCTTTTAGGCTAAGCAATAATTTTTTTATTATGATTAATTAATTTATATATATTTTTTATTTTAATGATTTCAAATTTTCATTCAATTTAATTTATTAACCCCACCCCGCATATTTGGGTGGATTATATATATTTTTTCAAACAATTTTTTTTTCATTAAGATTATACACAGATGAGCATTGTATCTTAGTTTTTAAGTAGGGTGTTTGTGTTACTCTAATTAATATTCTTTTATTTTATTGTAAAATAATTATAAGATTTTTTGTGAGTTAAGTTTTTTGGAATAATCATAGAAGATTTCTAGGGTTTGACGAGGTTTGGCTCTAGACTTTCTATTATGGAGGTAAATGAGAAAATGCATCAGAGTTGGAGTTCAGCTCTTCGGGGCACTGAATAACCTAGTACCTACCAAGAGAAAAAAGTGGGAATTAATATTGGTTTTTTTCTAATATATTTCACTCGTTTTACTTCTATTTTAGTTTTTTTTCGTGGGATTTTTCCTCTTTGTCTTGCAAACCTTATGGGTTGTGAAAAGGTATCTTCTCCATTACACTAACCCTAATGCTCCGATCCCCTGGATGTGACGACGGTTCCTAGGACCCAGCCATGCTAGCATTTGATCCATGTCAGATCTTGTTGTCAGGACTTACACTCGGCTCAAACGGGCTTCACCGGTGTCAAATCTTGCTATCAGGAATAACACTTGGTTTGATCAGGCTTCACCAATGTTCTACGATGGAATCGGTTAAGGTTTTACACAAAATCTCAAAAAATCCTTCACAAGCTTCATCTTCAACAGATCCTTTTTTGGTTAACAATGCTGAAGCCCTACAACCATTACTGAACTCTAATAGGAACTCATTTTTTGTGAAAGACTTCATGATTCCTTCCCCGGGAATATCGATCTACTGGTTCTCCCTTCTACAAGTTCCTGCCTCAATTATCAATCTTCTAAGAAGGTTCATCTTCAACTTTTATGGACTGGAGGCCCAAAAACTAACCGGCTCACTATGATCGGATGGGAAAATTTATCTCTCCCAAAATACTGGGGTGGTTGGGGGATTAAGAACCTACATTTGTTTAATGATGCCCTAAGAATGAAAAGTTGTTGAAGGGGACTAACAGGAAATACCCTCTAGTCTACTATCTTGAGAGGAAGATACTAGAAGAAGAATCTCATTGACTGGATTAGAAAGCCCAAAATGGTCAGCAAAAATACCTCCCCAATCTAGAAAGTCTTTTTAAAAATTTATCACAGAATTAGTTCAAATCTATGTTGGAATGTAGGAAATGGAAACAATGTGTTAGTTGGAATTGTTTCAATCACATGTATGGTAGAAGATTATAATATCTCACCATCTAGTGGCAACTTCAAAGTAGTTGGCAACTTCACTCTTGCTCACATTAGAAGACCATTATGGTACAACAAAGATTGTTCCTACTGGTTCATTTCCAAAGATTTGGGATTTGTTCAAGAATCTTCCCAGGAATGGGAAGCCTATATCAAGAAAATGAATCTAATAGGTTTCTAACTCACTAAGGAAGAAGACTCTCTGATTTGGGCAGCAAACCCTCAGACAGGGACCATATATGCTAAATTTTCTTTCATGACATTGTTCAATCTACCTTCAGTTTTGTCCACAAATGGTGGTTCAAATCACTCTAGAAATGGAAGATCCCATTAAAGTTTAAATGTTTCATGTGGTTAGCTCTTAAGAATTGTTTGAAGACCTAGGATAACTTAATGAAAAAAGGTTGGGTTGGCCCCATCTATTGTATTATCTACAAACAATCAAATGAATCCACATATCATTTGCTTACCAAATGTGAGTTCACACTCCATATTTGGAAAAATATCACAAGTCTGGGAGGGGGAAAACTTTGATATCTGTCTTACCAATTGGATAAAATCAAGCAAAAATTATCATTCAATGCCAGCAATTATTTCCTAGAAAATTTGGAGGGTGAGGAATACTTGTCTATTTGAAAAAAATCTTCAGAGCTCCTTCAACATCTGCAGCCACATAATTAAGTTGACCGAGGAATTCAAATTAACATTTGCAACTTTCACTAGAACTAGATTTTTTAAGGAAGTCCAACCAATGGGTGCTACTGAATTTTTTGATGGGGCAGCCAAATATGGATTTTGTATTGCAGGTGTATCCTTAATGATAAATAGTATCACTCTTTCAGTTTCAAACTGCATTGTGGTACAGGTTCAAATATGAAAGTAGAGCTATTAGCTCTCTGGTGCTTATGCAAAGTTGCTACAGTCTTTGGTATTGTCTCTCTCCAGGTTAATGGTGACTCAAGGGTTACCATCAAATGGGCTGCAGGTGAATTCAATCTTCAAGTCCTTACTATAATTTTTTACTCAGTTTCAGCCATGGGTTTAAATGTAAAAAATATATCAGTTTAATGCCCAAGCCATAAATGCATAAGTCTGGAAATAACATAATTTTTTAGACTGAAACAAACACTGTTGTAACTCACTTTTAATAACAGAAAATGAAATAAAATCACACCATGAAATTTTCAGTCACAGTAAATTTTTGGCAACTTTCCCAGGAAAAACCCACAAGGGGAAAACTTTAGGAGAGAGAGTATTTTTATTATCAGGAAATTTACAACAAAAATAAAAAAAATTTAGACCAACTTATCTCAACCCGGAAGAGAAAATTTATGCCTCATTTTCCATGCCAAAAAGGAAAAATCAAACTTAGATTTTTTTCCTATTTTCTACCTTGATTTCTATGCCGCTATACGGACTGTACTATATGGACCTCGAAATATGTGTCCAAGATTTTTTTTCTCAAAAATCATGCCCAGAAATCTACCTCAAAAATAGTGCCTACTGTACTGAAAACCATATCGTACAGATTGTACAGACAAACAATAAATGTTTGTCTTGTCCTCGATTTTTGTGCCCTCTCTATTGTTGTCCTTTCCCTCGATTTGCGTGCTGCAATTTTTTTTGTCTTTCTAAAAAAAATGGATACTTTCTCTCTCATCTCTCTCTTTCACTTCAATTAGCAAAAATGAGTGAAATGACCTTCCCTTTCCGTTTTGGTGAGAACCCTAGGGTTCATCTAATCCAATGGTGGAGATTAGATTAGATCGGTGGATGAGATTAAATTCTCACATTTAAATCTCATAAATATTAAATTCACTCACCCACTTAAATTTATCAAAAAGTGACTTTATTCTATAAATTTCTTGGGTGTTTTATCGTCTTAATGAATTCAACAAATATTTAATTATCGACAAGGGTTTGTAAACTTGGAGTTGACACAAAATATATGCTAAGGTAAAAGGGTACCTAGGATATTGTAGAAATATTTTAATAATGAAAAGATCCAAAGATCTTTCAAGATGAAAAACTGAGTCAAACTTCAGAAATACAACTACTAAGTTAATTAGGCTTGACAAAAACCAATAGATCATAGTAGTATCAATCTATACTACTCTACTCTATGAACAATAACTGCAAGATATAAACAATACTATTCTAAGGAACAAGACTTGATTGAAAGTAAACTAATCTTTACAACGAAACCTATTAATCAATTATTCAACTTCTAATCTAGTAATTAGAAAGTCTATGAACAAGTTGAGGACCCTAACTATATGAAGACATAAATTATATTATCCGAGGAAAGATTACAACTACTTAATATACCTAAGAAATTCAATAGTTAAACTATACAGGCATTTAACAAATACTCAAAACTAAGCTAGATTATCTAATTCCATTCCCCTTGAGGATTATGAGCATATGCATCAAATGTGACAGGAACTGGAGAAGGTGTATCGAAATGACTTTAAAAAGTAACAAGGAAATTGAATGGAAGTGAATCTAATTTAACCTCTACAAAGAGATGGAATCTAAAAAGTGTCCAATTACAAGTGACTGTAAACTTTGTGATCTATTCTTTATCCATAAGCAAATGACTCTAGTTGTGCTACTTAAGAAATGAGATATTATTATCAATTGATATATTAATCAAGAAACCAAAAACATGCATTTCTAATGACTACTTTGAAGTTGGAGGTATGTTATCCTATAAAGGTAAAGCATGAAAAAAATTTAAGGAAATCTAAGCATTTCCAAATGACTTGGAAATAAATGTAATCTAGAAGCAAGTAGAAAATTTAATAAATATATTTTATTTCTAAAACAAGTCCTATGAACATCTTCATTAACTATGTAAATGGGAAAGAAAAGAAAATCCTATGCTTGAACTAAGAAACCATAAAAACTAATGTGCTTTGGAGAATGAAATTACTTAATAAACATGAAGTAAACTAAGTTAAGGATGAAAACTAACAAGTTCCATATTGATAACAAGTTCAGAAATCAGATATAAAAGATCAACTACAGAAACACAATCTAAGAAGTAAGCTAAGGCAAAGTGAAAGAAATGAATAAAAACTAAGGATGAACATGCAACTTTAATTGAACTCTATATGGTGCAGAACAAGGTCATGATTACATATATAAATGTTGGTCAATTACAGGAAATATTACAATTCAAAAATCCAAGAAATTAAATCCTAAATAAGCATAAAAATAATGCAGAAAGTATTAAAGTCCGTATAAGAATCCAGATGACAATCTGAAAGACAGTATGAATGACACTCTGGATGACAGAAAATGATATAAACTAAGAGAATAAAAAAATTAAATGATTTAACACAAGCTAGTTTATGCTTATGAACCTGCAATACAAGGGAAGCAGTAACTAGACTGTTTAAAAATGAAATGACAAAAAATAACTTATACTAATCATTATCTAAGGAAATAAACTATTTCTTTTGCATAACAAAACAAGGCTGAAACATAAGTGAAACTAATCTATAGCTATAGGAGAATTAACAGAGTTGAACCTACCTATGAGCCAAGCCTAAAACATTAAACTAATTAAGCTCTAGCTAATTGCAAATGTAAAACTAGAAAACAAACTAACAGAAAGGCTAAAAGGAACTATGCATGACCGGTCACTCTAAATTATCAAAACATAAACTATATTAACAACAAAACATAAATTATATTAACAACAGAAAATATACATTATAGGAGACAAAACAACATCAACTACAAGAAAATCAAATTACATACAAATACTGAAAACAAAAACTACTTATTTACAGAAGGAAATAACAGAAATATACACATGGAATACCTATGGTTGTTGAGGGGCCCTTCTCAGCAATCAGGGGTTGCATCTAAAATCAATCAATCACCCACAGAAGATGAAAACATACATCCACAGCTGAAATAGAATTTTATTAAACTTGTAACAGAGTTTTACAGAATTTCTATGCCTATGAATAACTACCTAACTCTTGTCCTGAGACATCCTTTTATAGTTTTACAATAGAGGAGCAGGTTGACCCTTTTAGTGGTCGACCGCTCTAATAATAGGAATTCTTAACTACAGAGGAAACAACTGTAGAACGGTTCATGATAGCGCACATGTCATCTACCTAATTCCGAGGGCATTGGTTATCCTCACGTGAGCAGCTGGTGCGTTGATCTTTGACGTGGGAAGAGTATGCAGTGTTGAGTTGAGCGAGAAGGAGAGCGCATCTTCTAGAATGAAGTCTCATGAACCATCAGGGACACGTCGCTAATAGAACACATGAAATGGTTCTTGTCTTTAATTTCCAGGAATATGCCAACCAACAAAATCAGATGTGTAAATGAGGGTTGAACGATAGTATGAATGCAGTTGAGCGTCTTCATCGTGAATGCGCATCTGAATGAAGGTCCAAATGACGACCACAACCTGTAGAATAAAATCTATAGGCAATGCACGTCTAGAAATATAAGATAATTGTCAATAAAGAATAAAATGATGAGATTTAATCAAGATTTAAGCGATATATAAATAAGTTCATACCTAGGTTTAATTGACGATTTGAATGGCAAGAAGTATGATTAATATGCCAAAAATGACAAAAGTAATGCCAAGAGAGTATGTTTAATGGAAAAAAATGATGCCAAAAATGGACACCAGCATTGCCCCAAACTGAAGATATGCTAGGTCCCACTGAGCAAAACAAATAGAAATTCAGGAAGAAGGATGAGCTGTTGTAGCAGCTACCTTTGCCTTGGAAGAGGAAGTAGATTTATCCCTAAGCTTCTTGATCAGCTTGTCCTTCAAGGCATCATGCCTCAACCGGAGAGAAAGGTTGGGAGTTGTTTGGCGTTGTTCAAATATTCTATGCTCTTCACTTGTAAGCGTAGTTATTTGTTGTCTTCACAAAGCTCATATATTAATTCAACATACTTCTCATTATGGCTTTTTAACTGTTCTATGTCTTGAGTCAATATTTTCACAGTATGATGGAGTGGAGTAGATGGGTGTACAAGAGACTCGGGATTGTTTTGAGGGATCACCCCCTTTAGAAATGGTTTGGGATCAACAGATGTAGTGTATTCCTCAAGAGCCTTATCTTCAATGTGTGTAGGGGCAAGTTCAAAAGTCGGACCTTCAAGCAAACGGGAAGAGACATCGGCTAACAGATGAAGGGGTGTTTCAAGGACAAGGTCATTTGTATGGACATCAAGGCTATATGAGTTTATTGGATGAATGATGGACTAATCGATAGAATGTATGACGGTTTGGTCGACAAACTGATCATGTTTGACTTTTCTTGACTTAGTGGGTATCGGTGAAAACAATGGGGGTTTCATGGTCGTGTCCTCGTGGATAGGATCAGGAGACGATGATGAATGGAAAAGGTGTATTTCTCCTGAGGTACCCTCATCAAACCGCACAGACTTAGAATTTATTTTTGCTTGGGATGGGGATTGAGCAAGATTATTAGCACGAGTTTGGTATCGGTGACGATTTCGAGAGGCAGGGGATTTAGTAAGGGGTTTCTTGGACAAACGGGGGTTCAGTACTTCAAACACAAAGCTATCTCAGGTTTTCCCCTTTTCCTTCAACTGATGACTGATCAGGATTTTAATGAGACAGTGGAGATATAGGATAACATAGGGGTTAATGATATTTTTCCTAACCTGGCTCGACATTTTTTCTAGGCTCTTTAGAAAATAATATGGGAAATTTAGGGCCTGAATATTAACGAAATGTGCCAATAATATAAGATGACAGGCTTTGAAAATGGTGTACTTACACTCGCAAGTGATCAACTGGATGATGACAGTCAAGGGCTCGAGATAATCCGGCTTAATCCACTCCCTGTGGAACCCTTTTGTGCCTGCAACATACTGATACTTTGTCCTAAGAGAAAATTCATGAGTCATTCGGGGAAGAAAAATATATTTGTGCCAACACGCACCCTCCCTTGGAATCTTGGTAGGTATTGTAATAGATTCATCCATCACAGGAAAATTAAGGTGGCCAACATTAGCCGTTTTACCGTCAAATCCCTTGGAAAATAGGAGTGAGATCTCATGATCATGGCCCTGGAGAAGACGGAGGAATGAACCCCAACCTGCTTGAATAAAAATTTCACGGCATGCTTTGAATTCAGGGATATAGAGAAAATCTTGGTAGATGTCAGGCTTATAGCAGATTGGGATTGTTAAACAGAGGTAGGTGGATGCAAGAGGTACAGGGAATGCAAGGGATTGCAAGAAATGCGGCTTGATAAACTCATAGAGGACGAGGAAAAGCATAATAAAGAAAAATTCATGCAAGCATTGGTTTAAAATGTGACCCGTTTGAACAGTTGAATGATCGTGAGAGGAGATTTAGCACCTTCGAACGATCACGCTATCATGCAAAGATATTGAATCATGTGCCATCATAAAAATTCATGCGTTGGTGAATTTGTATGGTTATGATATATTCAACCATGTCCAAAGTAAAATTTGGACAAGTTGAATGTAATTTTCATCATGAGATTATAAGCATAGATGACATAAAAGATTATGATGACTTTCAATTAATACGACGACGAGTCGCATGCATATAACTTAATGAAGAGTTAAAACCATATGATAGCCAAGAAATGATTCTGAAAATCAAAATAATGCATGGTTGATTGATTTATTTAATGAAGTCGAGATGAGCAAAGGAATGATATCGAGTTTAGAGATGACATTTGATTGAGCCTGGTATGGCAAGTCAATTCGATTTTGTCAGCAGAGTTCAAAATTAGATACCTTAGCATACTCATGCTATTATACACTATGATTTCATTTGAATCACCATTCAACACTTCATTCAGATCGTCTTTCATTCCTTACTTCATTCAGATCATTGTTCATTCGACCCTTCCTTCGATACTTCATACGGATCTTCTGTACAAAATGTGCTTTGTTGGGTCTGACTGTTTTTGATTATGCAGAGAATTTTTCTAAGGTTGTCAGCACACAAAAGTATGTAAGCCTTCTTTTTTGAAACTTTAGTCATGCTCTTCTTTATTTATCATGGTTTGGAACTATCTTCTACTACTTGCATTATCCTAAAAACACCTATCATTTTGTCAGAGATAAATGAATCATTTTATAAATAATCAGAAAGTAAAGATAGTTTTGAACCTCCCCCAAACCAAAAATATGGTGTGTCCTCAAGCCATCAAAGAAAACTGATTAGTACCCAAATGTTTTCAATTAATAGTTTAGCCAATAGCTCTAAAATGTTGTTATTATTTTCGTAAGGAAAAGAAATATTACTTAATAAATGGAGATGAGTCAGATATGTACATTTATCAAAAAAATCACAGTGCTTAGAAAGACCATATGAATAATGATAGTACAATTGATGCAAAAAATTCCATAGGAAAACCAGTCATCCATGACTCATTTTAAGGATCTCTTGTCATCCAAAGAATATAGATAAAGTTCACTTGGGAGTTTGTGAGATTTCTATAGTTATGGGTTCCATTTCTAGGATAATCATATCCTAGGTATTGTTTGAATTATATGACAAGGTCCAAGTCCAACTTACAACCATTCTCTAATGATAGTATAAATAATTGACCTAAATATGTATTTGTATACTGAGATTTTTTAGATGAGCCATGTGCATAGTGATGCATTAACCATATTTATTTTACTCGATAATTCTCCGTTTCCAGCGAGCCTATTCAATACCCCGATGGGTTTATCTGGGTACCATGCAAGCATAGCCCCGCTACCATCGAACCTGTTTAGTACCTCAATGGGTTTACTTGCATTTACCGAGATTCCTTGTTTAAGACTTTACTTAGCATTGACCCACTACCAGCAGGCCTGTTCAGTACCTCGGCGGGTTTGCTTTGTATAATGATTTTAGAATGTGGAAGATGGTTGGCACTAGAGCATGTTAAGACTACTAAACACATAATTCAAATTTTTAGAGCAAACCTTATGAGTAACTTTATTTATAATAGCCTGAATTATAGATCATGTCAAAAGAGAATAACTTAAATTCGTTCCTTGACCTCTCAGTCTATCTTCTTCATAAAAGATTAGTAATGTTCCCCACAAGTAGAAATGTCACTCAATATTGGACTACCTTTTTAACGAATGCTTAAGAGACAAGTTCTGATATTAAGTCTAGGATGAACTAGTAGTCCATAGGTGTAAGATAGAATTTGAAAAACATGATGATTAGAGTAGGTCTTTAAACAACTATTCTAATGATAAATCAGAAATGTGCATGTCTGAATCAAATACCATATATAAAAGCATAAAAATGATATTAAAGAATCATATAAGAAAGTGGTTAAAATGATATAAAGAACACTTTAACTTTTCACTATAAATTTCAATTTTAAACAATAATTAAAAGAGAAGGAGTTAGGATGCATTATGAGTTTTTTTTTAGAGCACTTCCCTTTCAGATAATATTTCATGAGCTGATTATAGAGATAAGTTTCTTGTAATCAAGCTGCAAAACCACTTGTTAGATGATTCAAATTTATTCACAACAAAAACATATGTAAAGAAAAGTCACATGAAATTAATCAAAATTAGGGAAAGGAAAAGAGTCTTCCTGTTTTAATTGAAAAAATTCCATAAGCTGATCATAAGAATGAATTTCCTTGTATAAATGCAGTAATCTTGTGAGAAATTAATCTTATTTATTTAAAGAAACAAAAATATATTTGCATATATACAGATGAAGATAACCCAAAATAATTTAAGAACCAGGGGCAGGAGGAATGACTTCCTCTTCAACCAACTCCATCTCCTTCTATTGTAAGGCATTCTGCACAAAATCTTGTTTAGATATTGGTTGATGATAAAGGCTAAGTCTATTTCCATTCACAACAAAGGAAATTTGTGAGCCATCAATTGTCTTAATTTCTACTGACCCATTATCAAAAGCTATAACTACCTCATATGGACCCCCACCCATCCAACGGCTAGTTAATTTTCCTTTGAAATTTTTATACCTTAAGTCGAATAGTAATGCCCAATCCTCGGTATTAAATTGATTTTGTTTAATAAATTTATCATGCCATTTTTTTCGTTGATTTTGTATTAACATTGTTCTTTGGAGTGCATCTTGTCTAATCTCATCTAACTCATTAATCTGTAAAATTCGATGTTTCTGTGCCTCTTCCAAATCCATGCCTAATTGTACAGCCATATGAAAAGTATTAACTTGGAATTTGATAGGTAAAAGAACTTGTTTCCCATATACCAGCTCATAGGGTGTATGTCCAGTAGTGTTTCTCCATGTTATTTGATAGGCCCACAAGGCCTCTGGGAGTCTATCTGCCCAGTCCCTATGATGTAGCTGAATGGTTTTGGTTAATATAGCTTCCAATACCTTGTTGGTCGATTCTACCTGGCCATTATCCTAAGGGTGGTAGGGAGAGGACTTACAATGCCGGATTCCATACCAGTGGTAAGTTCTTTCATCAATTTGGAGGTGGATTGAGAACCCTAGCCAGTGACAATTTCCCTAGGCACACCAAATTGAGTAAATATTTCTTCATATATAAATTCTACCATAGATTTCTCTATGGCTCAAAACAAAGATTTAGCTTCTACCCATTTGGTGACATAGTCTGTGCAAACCAGGATATACTTATGTTTGTGGGGCATGGGAGAGATTGGCCCTAAAAAATCAAGAGCCCATTTCTCAAAAGTCTCAATCATAACCTGAGGCTGTAAGGGCATCTCGTTAGCTATCGTAGGTCTACCCATCCTTTGGAAATTGTCACATCCTCTAACATACTTGGAAGCATCCTTGAAAATGATTGAACAGTAATATCCATAATGCAACATGTCACGTCCCCAACCCTCTAATCGATGAAGAGGACACGACTGACAATAACTAACCTGAGAAATATAGCCCCATGAACAATATAATAAAATGAATGGAAAATAAAACATACATAGAAGTATAAACATGCAATTATATAGTGGAAGCATTCACATTCGTCCAATACATTCAACATGTTCATAATAATTAATAAATAAATACACTAGCAGAGATCAACACAGAGATACTTATCTTATGAAGAAGCTTGTCTCGCAACCAACTATGTCGCTGCATGTGCCACCCAACCATAGGCCAGTGCGCTCATCAATCTCTCAATAACACTACCACCCCCGAGCTAGGCATGATTCCCACAAGGAATAAGGGAACACTAGCAGGCTCACACATAGCCAAGGTTTATTAGAAATTCAGCCAAGCCAACATAGTTGGGTTTATCGGGCTATATTGGAGCTGGAAAGGATGACTGCTAAGCTAGTGAGCTCAATCCAAGAGCTATGGACACCTGCACCAGAACTAGCCTGACTTCTAAGACATTTACACACACCCAACACAAGGAAGCATCCCCTTCTATGCTATGCAGTCCCTTTGGCCATGCCTTCCCTTCCAGTGCTATTCAGGGGGTGTAGAGAAGAAATTCAACCCTCTAGCTCTATCTGTGAGGCTCCTGCACAAACTAGGTTTTTCAAGCAAGATCAGACCCCATTTCCACTCCAAAACAGTCCAAATAAAAACAACAGTATACACACAACAAATAACAGCTTTGGGATTGAAAGGAGAACACCACAAAGGCCGAATCAGGTAGGGCAATGGAATTACACAACTCATACTGTGACAGTCAACTTCCAGAGTCAATTATGGCCCTAATGTGTCCAAAACCACTCAACAACACCCCAAAACTCATGGAGAATAAAAAAACGATCTGTTAGCCAGAGTAAGCGGAAGAACATGAACCCTGTCATGGAGGGATTCGATGCACAGACCCCCAATCGTGAAGGAAACTACACACACAAGAAAAATCAGGGAAAGAGAACCGAACTCGGATGCTCATCCAAGGGATGTGACACCCAGAGACCTAGTCATGAAAAACGGGATGCAGAATTTCCACACAGAGCCAAAATTCCTTCCTTCCTACGTAAGAGGAAAACAAAACCCATTGCGTGAGTCTAGAATGGCCACGGTTCCCCTGCCCTCGTGAGGAATGGATGCGATCTCCCCTTTGGGGTATGTGTGTGGTCAAAGGACTGATAGTCCTGCCACATTGGTAGCTACCCATGCATACATTTCCCCAAGGTAATAAATTCCCACCAAATCCTAGGAATTAAATCGGTTGGTGGATGAAACAAGGAAAGGATGAGTAAGATGAAAAGGTGGTTGGGAGCTAGATGGGTTCATCTTTGGACACATGGTTGTTCCCCAATGGCCCCAAAGGTTAAAAATTCCCCCCCTTATCCTTAGGAAATCATGCCCCTTCTCATTATTGTTGCATTGACATAGTTGGTTGTGGGTATTTTAATTAAAATGCATATTTACATGGTTTCCAACATTATATTGTGCCTTCCTAGCACAAAATACTATCGGCATCGATTTTAATCGCCGAAACATAAAACGATAATCCATGGTGTTGTTCAAGAATAAACACCCTTATAACCAAGGGTCTGGGGTTACCAACGTACTCTTAAAACTTGCAGACAATCAGCTTTAAAGTACAGAAAGGAAATAGGAAGATGTAATGGACTCACCCGATTAATGATGGTTGATCCAAGCTTTGTCTTCTCCCGCTCTGCTTCTCTCCAAAGCTTCCAGGGATGCACCTCCTTCACCTGCAAAGAGCAAATCCTCCAAATACAATCTTATACATGTATATATGAAAAGTTAGATAAACAATATATAGAGTGCTTAATCATAAATATTCATCAAACCATGATACATGAAAGATATTCAACATGCATTTGGAATAAGGATTCTCTTTATTAACAATAGTGAACGAGATAAGTGTACAACCCAATTCCTGAAACAAGGACTTCTCTGCAACCAAAGGATTCTGAGTTTTGCTGCTCCAAAGACTTCTGAAGATATACCACCAGCATAACTTTGCTCTCCAAGTGTGATTGATCAATGCCCTCCCCAAGGAATCTATTTATACTTAGGAAAATAGAGCATTTTCGAAGGTTGAGGAGGTTGAGACAGTTAAGATAGTTAATGTTTAAGGGTTAACAAATCTCCATTAATCGTGTTTATTATTTTTAATGTCGAATGGAGGCATATGCAAGTATTGATACTGGAAACCCGTGTATGACACACGAGTTACTATAAGGGAAACCCGCGTACAGATTTGTACGTGGGTTGAAATGAGAATACCGACGTACAGTACGCTATATGCTGTGGAGATAGTCGCGTATGTATGTGAGTTGCTGTGGAAAGAGTCACGTACAACAATCAACATGTAAAATGGTAAAAATGGCAAGCTAGGTGGATAGTGAATGCATCTCATGTCATGCCCATCTATAGTGTTTTAGGCAACCTTCAATCCATAAATGTCCTTTTGTGCGCCGACATATGAAGTGTCGGCACTCGGATGGAGAAGTGCCATTTGGGTTGATAGCAGATGCCCCCTAATTTGTGAGGTCAGAGGGAAGTGATGGTCGAAATACATTATAATATTTATCTTTGGAGAACTCAGAAATCCAATGGAGTAGAGGTAGTACCTGAAACAAATACATAATAATGTCATATACAAAGTCATATCTGAGGATGTTATGTTCAATATACTAGAACACTAGCTCCTTTACAAATGTTTGATTACATCATATAATATGGGTACAAGACCACGTATATTACAAAGGTGGATCGAAGCCACAATATACAATCATGATGAGTCTTCAAAGATCTGGAAGCTGTGTACATAGGTAGAACATAATCTTGTGCAACTTAGTCCATAGATGGGGAACTAAGGTCTTCATAAACAATCCCAAAGAACCAGTATAATCCAATCCATGTGAATAGATGTAAGTTGAAGTCAAACATGGAGAGGATTCAATAGTTTGTCAATCAATAGGTGATAATTGACAACCGAAGCAAAGGAATTCACTAATGATGAAAGTGAATCCAGAGGTACAAACTTCAAAACTATAGGTATTCGTCATTAGGAAGTGTTGAAGCAGAACCATAGTGTGATAAGGAAGGAAATAGATCCTCCAACAGATCACAAGAGTGACTAGGAACTGGGTAAAGAAAGGGAGACACAAGTGATAACAGATACGACAATGATGGGATCAGGATATAGATCAGACATTGAGTTAAGTCCTTGAACAGTGAGCACGACACAGAGATGACCCAAGGAAGATTTTAACTTTATAGATAGAACAACTAGACTTATCTGTCATGTAGGAGACATGAACAGATTCCCTAGGTAGAACAGACAAGAGGAGGAGTAATAAACTCGAAGTAATAGCTGAACTGAAATTGAACATTGAGACATGGGTATTGAAAAAGACAGAGAGTGTTATGTTCAAGGATGACATGTTGCCACTAACTGAAAACAAGAGAAAACTTCTTCCTACCTTCCCTATTGAATTTTAATGAGTCCAGGAAAGTCAACTCGGATCTCTCTTCATTTTTTAACAAGCTTGAAGAGAAGAGGGAATATTGCTTGATAGTGTCACTGATTCATGGATTTAATGAGCCCGAACTAGTACATGCTCAGTTGGTGTTTTCACATTTAGAGAGTCTGAAAACTTCAAAGAAGACTCCAGGGGGGTCCTTTTTCGTCCAATTTAGTCTCATGAGGCCAGAAAAGTATAAAACATACCACAGAAGAACTCTCTTAACTTTCGTGGAAGAAAAGGTGAACCTTTTTTGTACTTAGTCAGGGAGGTCTGAAAAAGGTTAAATTACCACCTACCCAATGCTCCTTCAAGAACAGCATAAATAGCTTGATTTTTATGAGTGTGAAGGAAAGCAAGATCACTCAGAAAGATCCATTTGAGTACGAGAAATGGGGCTTACAACAATAAACTCGATGCTTTGTTCTTTAGTGTTTAACAAGCATCACAAAGACATAAAGTACACTCGGAATCTTTTTCATGTTTAGGTCCAGAGCACGAAAAAGAGAAAACTAAGCTCATACCGAGAGTTCCTTTTCCGTTAATTTAGTCCCTCAGGTTCGGAAAAGTGATAAACCTATGCCTGAGAATACTCTAGTCAATTCCGTAGAAAAGAGAGTGATCCTTTCTCGTGTTATTCCGCATGGTCCGAGAAAGTGATAACCTACCACCAATGCGGATGCCCGTTCACATATTCTTAACGAGCTTGAACGAACAAGTTAACTTAGCAGTCAAGTTTGTTTTTAAGGAGTTAGACCTGGGCCTAAAGAGAACTCCATAAGGGTAGGGACTCCTATAAAGGGATAGCTTGTAAAAAGAGACCATAATGAGGCTCCATTTGGCGTGAAAATTAGCTAAAAATATTCCCCTATACCTAACACAGCTGCAGTATGAGTATCAAAAGACAACATAGGTTCTACATGGGGATACTCATGAGAGGAAGGCCCTATCCACAGAATAACAATGGTAAAGACAAGGAGCTAATGGTTAAGAATACCATAGTCCATGGTTAAAATGTTGATTACTAAGTCTCAGATGGAATCAGTATAGATGCAAAATGCATGTGGAATGATATGAAACCATCCTATATGAGCAAAAAACATTTTAGAATGATGAAAACCCTGTTACAAGGGAAAAAAAGATGGGATTAATTTGATAAAATATGAACTATAGGCAAAAAACCCACTTAAGAAATATAATTTCTATAAATAGTTCAAAAAACTAAATAAAACTCCCCATTTTGAATTTTAGCCATAAGAAGCAAGTTATTACCTCTACCTTCATTCGATCGGTGCAGACAATCTGGTGGACGAAATCCAATTCCACAAGTGTCAGGTAAGACTAGACCCTAAGCTCTTCATTTTGATCCTAGCAAATTTCAATTTTGAGTCCCAATTTCATATTTTTGAGCACCCTAAAGCAAGGAACGCTGTGTATGCGGGTTTGCTATAGTAACACTCACGTACACGTGTTCTGTACGCAGGTTGTCTAAAGGACAATCGCTTACAGTACGCGACATGTCTAATGAGACAGTCACGTACGCTGCATGGAGGGTAAAAAAGATATATAGAGTCAAAATTTTGAATTTTTATATGAAACTAATGCTTTACAATGGTTGATTTGCTAGGTGTGAAGATGGTGCTTGAGTGGAGGGAGCATGAGCATGAAGATTTGGATCAAGAAGCACTCCATGATGCCCCTACTGTGAATGTTTTACATTCAAGTGGGTTGTTGAAATTCTTTTGCACATCACCTATGCGGGCCAATGCCTGTCAGCTAGAGTTCATGATAAACCACTGGGATCATGATTTGGGCATGTTCAACCTTCAGGGTAAGTCCTTGGAGATTACTTCCAAGGATATCTACTTCATTGCCGGTCTATCAAGATGGGGGGCTCCAGTCAACTTGGAGGGAACAGACAGAGGCGGTGATCCTCTAAGTGTCCAAAACTATATTGATGTATTATGTGCATCGAGGACCCAAAAGAGAGGGAATTGCATCTCTATTACACATATACGTGATATTCCCCTACAAGTTTTGGTAAGTACCATAGTTAGGGTTGCAGGATCATCTTCTCTTTGTCTCGCCATACGGAACCAAATGAGGTTGGCAGTGGACTGCATGCATGGGTCTTTGTATTATTGGTGTTTGGGGGTAATCCCGATTCTGAAAAAACAACTCTCGGACTACAAGAGAGGAAGAAGGAAGAACTTCAGATATTCTAGCATCTTGGTGGCCTTCTTCTTCTTCGAGAGTGCTAGGGTTGAACCCTGCAGTACCTCTACTGGTTATATCTCCTCGTCATCCTAGGCTAAGCATGTGGGGAGATATCTAACTCCGCCAGGGAGGAGGTGGCTCAGTGCAGAGTGTGTACGATGATGACTTCTACTTTTGGTGAGAGCGGTAGTTACCAGTACTGGAGCGGTTTCCATATGCTGGGATGGATTTCCGAGGTGATCCAGACCTTGTCCTCCCTCTAGGATCAGCATGGGGAGAGCTAGGTAATTTTTAATTTTCAAGTTTTAAAATTTTTATGAATTTTAAAATATAGGGATATATACATATGTATAAGATTTCTAATCCTATAAACATGTCAAAATGAAGATATTGGACTGGTCTACCCTGAAGGGCATCCACGTATGTTTGTTCATCCTGTCTTGGGCGAAGACCAGGGGCTTATCAGGGTTCTAGAGGGGAAGCTGGTCAGGCTTACCCAAAGAGTACCCACTTTGAGGATTGAGCACATCCCAACCATCATGCAGGAGTATGTGGTTGGAATACCACCCATCTGGATATGCCTTTTGAGGTGGGTATCCAGAGCGATTTTGGTGTACATAGAAGCTGTTGAGGCTGCCGAAGCCGAGGAGGCTGAGGAAGCCAGAGTACAGGGAGACCGGGGGGACCAGGGTGGTCCATCTGACTAGGGTGGTCTACCATAGATCTAGGGCATTTTGATGGACTATGATCCATATTTTTGTATATTATACAGTTATGACTGAATCTGAGGATCAAGAACTCAACCTATCTATAGACAGATATTTACACACACACACACACACACACACACATATATATATTGTCGATTTATTTACAATTTTTTTTTATGTGTATGTTGTATATTTTTATGAAATATGTGTTAAATGCCAATCCAAAATGTAATTAGCATATGCATCAGTCAATGAATTCTGAATTCTTGGAATGTGATTGAATGTAATGAACTCAAAATTTCTTTCCAATAACCTAACTTGCATGAAATGACGCAATAGAATAGGGTTTCGCACCTGATAAGCTCGATTGAGCTGGGAAACCACCAGTTGAGAGTCCATTCGGACTTCCAGCTCAGTGATACCATGTGACAAAGCATCCCATAGAAGCTCAATTATAGCCCTATACTCAACAACATTATTAGAAGCAAGACCTAAGCAAGTGCCTCCTGAGGCAACTAACTGTCTTGAGGGAGAATAAATGACCCACGCCACTGAAGCAAGATTACAAGTGTGGTGACTGGTGCCATCAGTGAAACCTATGAACACCTCAGAAGACATCTGAAACAACCAGCAGATAGTATAAAAAACATAAACTGACGATCTAGTGTACATAAAAATACATACAATAGAATACAAGAAAAAGTGCTAAGCCTAAGCATAGTACTTCTTCAGATAGAGCCCATTTCTAGGCTCAGGCGGCTTATTCCCATCAAAATCTATTAACTCATATGCGCCCTTTTTTAAGACTTTCGACACGACATAAGGCCCTAACCACATGGCCTTGAATTTTCCTGCCCCCAAGGGTTCCTTGTCTTGGTCCCAAAGCAAAACAAGTTCCCCCTCAGAAAAAATCCAAGGTTTGACCGATTTATCATATTGGATTTTGACCCTATTCTTGTGAGCTTGATTAGTTGTCAGCGCATCTCTGTGTTGCTCATCAAGGTGTTCTAAGTGTACTAGATGTTCTTCAATCTTTGTCATATCGGGTAACACATGAATAGCTATTTTCAAGGATGGGATTTCACATTCAACTGGGGTAACGGCTTCCACTCCATGAACGAGTTGGAAGGGGGAGAAACCTGTAGCAGTTTTTACATTAGTTTGGTATGACCAAAGGGAAGGGTATAGGATGATATGCCAGTTAGAATGGGCTGCATCAATTGTATGTTTGAGGATAGTCTTCAAAGTCTTGTTAACAGCCTCAACCTGACCATTTTCCTGGGGATAATACGAAGATGAATGCTCTTGTCTGAATCCAAGCATAGTGGTCAGTTTCGTCATCATGCTATTTTGAAAATGACTGCCATGGTCAATGAAAATCACCTTAGTTATTCCAAACCGTGCTATAATCTGATTGAACACAAAGAAAGCTGTCGTTTCCCCATCATCTTTAAAGGTGGGCATTGCCTCTGCCCATTTCGTAAAATAGTCGACAGCGACAATGATATATTTGTGCCCCCCAACCGAAGCTAGGTTGCACATCATGTAATCAATCCCCCACTTCATGAAGGGGCCAACTGAGACAACGGGAAAAAACGGAGCAGGATGTGACCGCATTTTTATGGTGTAAAGCTGACAAGGATGACAGTGCTTCATCCCTTCCACACAATCTTTGAAGGTTGTGGGCCAGAAATAACCGGCACGCCGAGTATCTTCTAGGTTGTTGCTAACCCAGATAAATGACCCCTACATGCTCCACTATGGGAATCATTCAGGAAAATCTTTGCTTTCTCATGGGTAAGACATCGACGCAAAATGGAATCTACCCCTCTTCAATATAAAGTATCTCCTATGATGAGGTAGTTCTTAGCATGAAGGCTTAATTTACGTCGTTTCTCCCGCAAGGAAGTCGTAGGATACTTCGAAGTCTGGAGATATATAAGTATATCTCCATACCAGGGATCAGAGGTGGCTATCAAGAAGATATGGTCATCTAGGAATGAGTCATCCTCAACGACTACATCTTCTTCCGTTGGAAATTCTGCTATAAGCTCAGCAAAAACTAAGGACTTTTTAGACTTAGCGGACTGGAAATCCAAGTCAAACTCCTGGAGAATGACTATCCATTTGTTGAAATTTTCCCCAACAATCCATCAGGACAAAACATACTGAAAAGGATTAACATCTGCCACTACTGTTGTAGTCCTCAGCAAAATGTAGTGACGTAACCTCTGAACAACATAGACAGCTGCTAAGGCCAATTTCTCGACGTGGGAGTACCTAAGTTCAGGCCTGAATAAAGCACGGCTAAGATAGTAAACGACATGCTCCTGGAGCTTATCGTTTTCCTAGACCAGGACTACCCCAATGGTCGAATTAGATGCTGCCAGATACAATATAAAATCCCTAGAGTAATTTGGCAGACGCAGTAAAGGTGCCGACAACAAATATTTTTTCAATGCCTCGAAAGCAAGTTGTGCAGTTTCATCCCATACAAATGGGGTGTCATGTTTTAACAGGCGCATGAAACCCTTGGTAATCTTAGCATAGTTAACGATGAAACGTTGAAGAAAATTAGACTTTCCCTATAGGCTTTGAAGTTTCCTGATAGAATGAGGAGGAGGCAGATTTACAATGGCCTCTACTTTTAATGGATCCACCTGGATGCCTCTATTAGAAACAATGAATCCAAGCAGTCTTCCTGAATCAACACAGAACATGCACTTGTGGGGATTCAAGTGGATCTTATAGTATTTGCATCGTTCAAATATCAACCGTAAGTGATCTGGATGGTCAATCCTCTTGCGAGAATGTGCAGATAGATCATCGAGATAAGGTTTGACAATGGATTTTATATCAAGGAAGGAAAAGTTCATTGCCTGTTGAAAGGTTTCCCAAACATTTTTCAATCCGAAGGGCATTTTTTTGTATGCGAAGGTACCCCAAGGACAAATGAAAGCATTTTTATGTTGGTCTTCTGGTTTTATTTGAATTTGATTGTATCCGGAGAAACCAACCATAAACAAGAACACTTCACTACCCACGCAAGCATCTATAATTTGGTCTATAAATGGTGTGGGATAGTTGTCCTTAGGACAGGATTTATTCAAATCTCTGAAATTCGTACAGACATGTATGGTCCCTTGCTTCTTATCAACAGGAATAGGATTGGATACCCATTCCATCAGAGCTATGGGATAAATGAAACCAGATTTTCAACTTTAGCCTTCACAGCTGTCGCTTTACGTGGGTTAACAGGTCTTAACTTTTGTCGAATAGGTTTAGCTTTAGGGTATGTTTGGATCTCATGTTCAACTATAAATGGATCAATTCTTGGAATCTCCTCATATGACCAGGTAAAGATGTCGTGGAATTCCTTGAACAAAGCCGTATAGATTGCAATCTCTTCAGGAGAGCAGTTTGCACCTATATGTATATTCCATGACATCAGGGTTTACAGAGATGTTGATAGGGATAGTGGCGGAAATATTTTCCATATTCCCCTCTTCCCTAGGTAAGGGATTTATGGGTGTATCAACATCATCTGACAGTCTCATGTGAAACTCTTGATTTTGTATCCTACTTAGCTTTGGAAGAAAATAGGATCGATGGTGAATATCTTCATAGATCTTACCACGTCCACACATGGCTTCATCGAAAGGTAAAACCATATCTAAACAGTCCATAGAGTGCAAAGAGTTTTCCACCCAAGCGGGAAAATAGACTTCCTCCAAGTCCTCTGAGACTATGAGAGGGTCTGGAATGTGAACAACAGTGGTTTGAGTGATAGCTTGGTAAGCCACTTCCACTGCTGATAAGGGCAATTCCAGTTCATGGGGGGGAGGGAGAACCCAAGGATCAGTCCTATCAACAACCGTGGCTATGGAATTCCCCACACTAGTAGAACCAATATAGTTAATCGGGGCTGGAAGATCAAATGTGCCCATCAGCGATGCGTACATTCCAGCCCCCAAGCTCTATGCAACAGGTTTGACCTGATCAACCAATGGCACAGTGGACTCATTAGACTCCATGCAGCCTTTTCGAGTAAAATCAAGTTGGTCAACAGTAACCAACTTTCCTTCGTGTGGAAAAACTACCACCCGAAAGACGGCCGACGCAATAGCGGACATGGCATAAGTCCAGCTCCTTCCCAAAAGCAAATTATAGTCCAAAGGTGCATCAATCACTTCCACCTCAATAGACATTACTTTCCCTGCTAGCTTTATTTCAAAAGCTGGTAGGATACCATGCAGACGGAAAGACCTTCCGTCAAAAGCAGTAAGCAGAGTGTTTGACGGGACCAGCTCTGGGGACCCAAGAGCTTTCCAACATGATAAGGACATAATGCGTGTAGAAGCACCCTCATCAACAACTGCCCTTTCAATGGTATTTCCACCATGGATGACATCTATTGGTAAGGCTACATGGTAAGATAGGCGAATTTTAACATCAGATAAGTGAAATTTCTCCCTGAGACTTGACGAGTCCATGCTACCTAAGGCTGCTAAGAGGGCATCCCGCTGGGCGGGACAGTTTTGTAACACCTCTAAGGCTGACATTGCACAAGCGGTTTGGGCTAAGTCTTCAACCACTGAGTAGTTTGAAGTAGCCCTAGCATTAGGGTTATGCAAGGACTTCTTAAAGACACCTTTCGGTATCTTAGGCATAGTTTCAGCAGGCTTCTCGATAGTGAGGGGGTTAGAAGTTTCGCCTATAGACTTACCCTTCTCAGAAGTCTCTTTTTCATAATTTTTATTCCTAGTCTGTAGCAAAGTTGAAGATCAAACCATGTTGATATAGTTAGGTTCAGGGGCACCGGAAGTGCCCCTTGCTACATTAGAAGCTGAAGCAGAGTTCTGCCCTTGGGGAAATGGATCCTTCAAGACAGCCAGTTGTCGAGCTTTAAGCAACTTCTGGGCTTGTTCCATAAGGGGACAAAGGTGAGTGAGGTGATCCTCGTGGCACAACTTACACAGGAATTTGACCTTTTTATTTTCCTTCTTGCCCCCATCAGCATTGTTCGTGGATTTCTGCTTGTTTTGATTTCCCTCCCCTTTCTTTCCTCTCTTTTTCTTCCCACCGAGTTGCTGATTTCCCTTCTGAGAGGTTTGTGCAAAAACATTTGCACTTTGGGGGAAGGGGGAATCCTTTGATGCCTCCGTCTTAGAATGCTTGATGGACAGTTGATGAAGCTGTTTGGCCAAAGACTCTACAGTGGGAGAGTTTACGGACCCACCCACACCATCAGCATGGGGTCCAGACTTAGGTTTCTCTGTATCATGGTTAGGCCTCGGTGCCTCAGGGATAATATCATACAATATCCTAGATTGTGAATAAATCAAATACAATTGCTGGGCCCTAAGAATGGCTTCTTCTTCATTCGTCACTCTTGAAGTGGATACGTCCTTAGATATGCAAGGCAACAGATATTTAAGGAACCACTCTAGTAAGAACTCAGGAGGAATATTGGCCTTTATAAGGCTCTTTCGCCTCCTCCACTCTTGGATATGATCTGAGATGTGGGTAGCCTTGTTCTGCCTAAAGGTAGATAGCCAGTTCGTTCTGAAATCATATCGGACCAGAAGCTGAAAGTGGCTAAGAAATGCACCAGCCAAGTCCCAAAAAACACTGAACGCAGCAGAAGGTAACTCAATGTACCATTTTGCTGCAGTATTCGTTAAGGGTCTTTGGAACAGCCTCAACCTAACTGAATCTTCATTCAATGAATTAGAAGAACACCATAAATGAAATGTGGTGGCATGAGCCCCAGGATCTTCACCAACTTTGCCCTCGAATTTAGGGATGTTCGATGGCAATTTGGTGGGAACAGGTGGCCACGAGGGGTCATGCCTCACCGGGTTTTTCATCAATTTTGAAAAATATAGCAAGTTTAATGTTTCCAGAAAAGGAAGCTTGGGTCGCACCGAGGCACTAAAAGTGCCAGTCTGGGGGACTAGAGGGACTTGCCCCCGAATACCCATATGTAAATGTGGGGTTGCTCCCTGTCGTCGGTTGCGAAGTGGATGGATTACTTTGAAACAGATTCCATCTGTAAGCCACAGGATTGTGAGTAGGAGGTGCAATATATGAGGTTCGGGTCATCCCAGTCGAAACTGGGGTTTGAAAAAAGGGAGCATGTATCCCTCTGTTAAACAACGAAAAGGGAGAGCTCATGAATGGGACCGAGACCGGAGTTTGGAAACCTTGCCCATAAGAGGTAGTGTTTCCAAACTACACTCCTACATAAGAAGGTGATGGGCCTACATATGGAGTGGATGGGGGAATATTCCCCCCATTCCAAGGAAATCCTTGGACGAAAGTCGAGGATCCTATTGGACCGCTCTGGGAAGTGTGTGCAAAGGAAGAAGGAACAGTAGGTATACTGGGGATCCCAGTAACCATGTCACCAAAAGCATATGCTCACTGGAGTCAATGGCGTAGTAGGGATCCCAGTAACCATGTCACCGACGGTTGGACCACCCGGCTCACTGGAGTTAATGGCGTAGTAGGTATGCTAGATCTAGGGGTATTTACCAGGGGAGGTAGTACCCCTTCAGCTGGAAAGGCTGAGTTGAAAGCAAAAGAAATTTCTCCCATAGTAGACATAATCCTGCCCACGGGGACACCCAAAATAGGTGAATCAAAAGGTCTAACCTAGACGATCACAGGATCATTTAAGTCAGTCAAGGGAGTTTTAAAATTCCTTGCAAACTCATTAGCCTGCAAGTCTTCTATCTCAACTGTATTAAAATCAAAACACTTAGCTCTAAGTGTTGGTTCACTTAGAACTTCACTTACTCCTATCGGTTCAAATGAATCGTCTGTGTCCAATCTTCGGGTTTGAGGTGGAGGTGGGGGTTCCAATGTGATGAGAGGAGGAAGGTTTTACAACCTTCGTGACCTCCTTATAGGTTGGTCCTCCACGATTGTAAATTTTACAATTCAAACCCTAAGGTTAGCTAAACACAGACAAACCACAGAGAAATCACTACGAAAAATTCCTAAAGTCTCAACAGTCAGCAAGGGTAAAAGATATGCTTTCCCGAAGAAATCTAAAGAACAATTACTTGGCGTCCTTGAAGAGGTTCTTAGCCACAAGCGGACGAATCACCCACCGCCCTCCTACACTTTCAACAAGCATTACCTTCCAAGTCCATCCAAGGTGAACCAGAAATAGCCTTGCGGTTTACCTAGGTATGAACCCTAAATGTCAAGAGACTAAAGGCTACCTTAGTTATACCAACAGTCTGGGGGAATAGTCGCAATCTTGACTCGTACGCATGAGTAGGGTAGCTGAGCCTAAAACTCTGTCTAGGACAAAATCCCTAGATGCGTAAAAGTCCTTATTTATGTTTCTACAAGGAATCGGAGGGTTATCTCCTCAGTCCAATGCCTCCACGCGGCCTCGTGCTTGACTCCCTTTTGAGAGGAGCTTCCCAGATACAATCGATAAAGATAAGGATTTACCTATCGAATGGTCCACTATGTCTAAATTTTAAAACTTATGGGAATTTTACACTTCCTAGCCCACAAGTCTAGCCTAAGCTAGTAGGTGAATGGCCCTAAAAAATAAAAATTACTAGAAAATTTTAATTATTGCGTTCATTTTAAAGGCTATTCTTTACTTAGAAGGCAAGTGGAGTGAAATATTATGATGTTTTTGACTCGATAAGAAATATAAAAGCAAAGGTGTATGTTTTCAAAGCAAATTATCACTACCAAAACAAACTTCTTCTTTTTTCTTTTGTAAATATAAATTAATGAAAATGCAATGATAAAGAGAAAACTAAGACTATATTTTTGTAGTTTTTTGAGATTATATTTTAAAAATTGAAAATAAAACTACTCTATGCAAAATTACATGCAAAAGCTTGAAAATGTTTTCTTTTCACTTTTTAAAATGCTCAAAGACTACTAGGCACCCAAATGCACTAAACTTGAGTATACTTGAATCAAATTAACTGTATAAAGCAAGCAAAGTGAAGTAAACAGATTAATAAGACCAAAATATCAGCCAACAAGGGAAGACTTGGAACCCTAGCTTGGGCAGGCACAATGACAAGAGATCACTGAGATCACACAAAGGTAAGTGGCAACCCAATCACTATCCAAGGATAGAATGGAAAAAGAGTGTCCAGAACCCTGATCACTAATTTGGACAACCAACACTTAAACCTATAACCCAAAATAGGTAAATGCAATTCAAATTGCAAATAGAATACAATCCAAACACAAGGAACTCAATGGCTTTACAAGAAAGCACAAGGTGTGGCCAAAAACGACATCAAACTCACAATATAATGTTTATAAGGAAGACCAACCAGCAAACAAATTTCATAAAGGGACAGGGACAAGCAAACCCTAACCCAAAAATTCAAATGCTAAGGCTTGTACGTGACTGTCCTAGAGAGCAACTCGCGTATGCAGACCTCTGTACGCGACTGTATGCAAGAGCAACCCGCGTACAGGTACAAAATTTTCTAATAAAAAGAAAATTTCTCAAGGTCTTCAAACACTATCCTAAGCATGAACCAAGACAGGATACTACACACAAACTCAACTCAAAGACTGGGCAATGGTAAATAGAAATAACCCACAGCAGTCTGGGCTCCCCAACAAATTCGCCAGTTCTGTTGTTCAGGAATAAACACCCTTATAACCGAGGGTCTGGGGTTACCAACGTACTCTTAAAACTTGCAGACAATCGGCTTTAAAGTACAGAAAGGAAATAGGAAGATGTAATGGACTCACCCAATTAATGATGGTTGATCCAAGCTTTGTCTTCTCCCGCTCTGCTCCTCTCCAAAGCTTCCAGGGATGCACCTCCTTCACCTGCAAAAAGAAAATCCTCCAAATACAATCTTATACATGTATATATGACAAGTTAGATAAACAATACATGGATTTCTTAATCATAAATATTCATCAAACCATGATACATGAAATATATTCAACATGCATTTGGAATAAGGATTCTCTTTATTAACAATAGTGAATGAGATAAGTGTACAACCCAACACCTGAAACAAGGACTCCTCTACAACCAAAGGATTCTGAGTTCTGCTGCTCCAAATATTTCTGAAGATATACCACCAGCATAACTTTTCTTTCCAAGTATGATTGATCAATGCCCTCCCCAAGGCCTCTATTTATACTTAGGAAAATAGAGCAGTTTTGAAGGTTGAGGAGGTTGAGACAGTTAAGATAGTTAATGTTTAAGGCTTAACAAATCTCCATTAATCATGTTTATTATTTTTAATGTCGAATGGAGGCGTACGTGAGTGTTGATACTGGAAACCCACGTATGACACATGAGTTGCTATAAGGGAAACCTACGTACATATCTGTACGCGGGTTGCAATGATAATACCGACGTACAGTATGCGATATGCTGTGGAGATAGTCGTGTATGTACGCGAGTTGCTGTGGAAAGAGTTGCATATATCAATCAACATGTAAAAAGGTAAAAATGGAAAGCTAGGTGGATATTGAATGCATCTCATGTCATGCCCATCTATAGTGTTTTAGGAAACCTTCAATCCATAAATGTCCTTTTGTGCGCCGACATGTGAAGTGTCGACACTCGGACGAAGAAGTGCCATTTGGGTTGATAACACATGGCGGGGATTTTGCCTTTAGATCCTCACCATGATTAATCACAATATATACATCATCTACATTTTAATGCAAACGGGGTCAAAACCAGGGTGTTACAATCCCCTCCCCCTTCAATAGCATTGTCCTCAGTGCTTTACAAAAGTGAACAAAAATGCTACACTGGCATCGCCTCAGTGCTCTGCAGAGTTGAACAAAAATGGATGTGTCAATCGCATGGCATCCTCCAGCTCCCACGTAGCATCTTCAGGATTGTAGTGCTCCCATTGCACCTTTAAATTTCCTATGGCTTAGTTCAGAAGCATGGTGACCTTCCTGTCGATGATGTGCATTGGCTTGATTCGAAACTCTCCCTCGGGTTCCACCTGAATCACATCCCAATTTATCACATGGTTAGGATCATGTACATATTTATTAAGCAAAGAAACATGAAAAACATTATGATCTCTAGTGCTAGCAAGTAATGCAAGTCTATATGCAACTGGCCCTATTCTTTTAAGCACTTCAAATGGCCCACAATATCTAGGTGACAACTTGGCACAACTTCCAAGCTTCAAGGAACTCTTCCGTGCTCTCACTCTGAGGTAAAAATGATCCCCAACATTGAATTCTCTATTCACCCTATGCTTATACGCATAGCTTTTCTACCTGTCCTGGGCCACTTTCATATTCTGCTTGATCTTTACAACCTCTTGCTCCATTTCCTTGAGCAATTTTTGCCCAAGCACAATCCTTTCCACCGGATTATCCCATGTCACTAGTGTCCTACACCTTCTTCCATATAAAGCTTCATATGGACTCATCCCCAAGGATGCTTGCTATCCATTGTTTTAAGCAAACTCTACCAAGTGTAAATAATCTTCCCACTTGGTTGGTTTGTCCATCACATACATGCGAAGCATGTCTTCCAGCACTTGGTTAACTCTCTCCATCTGTCCATCAGTCTGAGGATGGTAGGAAGTGCTGAAGTTCAAATTCGTACCCAAATCTGTAACAAACCCTTTCAAAAATTGGAAGTGAACTTGACATCTCTATCTGAGATGATTGCCTTAGGAAATCCATGTAATTTGAAAATCTCCTTCATGAATATCTTTGCAATGTCATCAATCTTATGCGTAGACTTAACCGGTATGAAATGTGTTTCCTTTATCAACTTTTCCACCACAACCATGATGGAATCATGTTGTCTCCAAGTCATCGACAATCCTGTAATGAAATCCATGGAAATAACTTCCCACTTCCATTCTGGAACTGGAAAAGGTTGCAACAAATCTGCTGGGTGTTGATGCTCAACCTTTACCTGCTAACATTTCATGCACCTTGAAATATATTCCTCCATATCCTTTTTCATTCTTGGCCAAATGTGCTACTTCCTAGCTGTAGCAATTGTCTTCTAGTACCCTAGGTGACCATAATATGGAGCTTGATGGATCTCATCCATAACAACTCTCCTCAAATCTACTACATTTGGGATATAAATTCTGCCTTTATAAGTAAGAATTTCATCTTCTTCCAATTTTTATCCCTCATACCTCTTCTCAAGACTTTGCTACTGCAATTTGTCTTTTACCTGCTCATACAATTCATCTTCAGCAGTATGATTAACAATCTACTATCTCAAATCTGACTGGAAAATACTGAGAGATGCCACATGCATTTCTCGCACCTTCCTACTGAGTGCATCAGCTACCTTGTTCTCTTTCCCTTTTATGTGTTTTATTTCAAAATCAAACTTGCATAAAAACTCTAGCCATCTTGCTTGCCTAGCATTTAGAGTAGGCTGATCAAACAAATACTTCAGACCACAATGGTCTGTCCTTAGCTCAAATATTCTACCCATCAAGTAATGCCTCCACATATTGAGAGCATGTACTATGTCTGCAAGCTCTAGATCATGAGTGGCATAGTTCTTCTCATGCTCCTTCAGCTTTCTGGACTCATAACATATCATGTGGTTGTCTTGCATAAGAAATCCTCCAAGTCCTTGTCCGCATGCATTAGTACACACTACAAATCTTTCTCTGGGTCTGCAATCTTCATGACTGGTGCACTTGTGAGAAGATTCTTCAACTGTTGGAAGCTTTCTTCACACCTCGGTGTCCATTCAAAATGTATTCCCTTCTTTTGCAAAGAAGTGACTAGATGTGTAACCTTGGAGAATCCTTCAATGAATCTCCTGTAGTATCCTGCAAGTCCCATAAAAGATCTTACATCTGTCACATTTCTTGGAGTATGCCAATTCATAATGGCCTCAATCTTCTCAGGGTCTACAGATATACCCTCTTCTGAGATAATGTGACCCAAATAGTGAATCCTATCTCTATAGAAGTCACACTTGCTCAATTTTGCATACAGCTCATGCTCCCGGGGAAATTACAATGCCAATCTCAAATGCTCTTCATGCTCCTTCTCATTCATAGACTAAATAAGAATGTCATCAAGGAAGACAAGAACAAACTTGTCCAAATACCTACTGGAGACACTATTCATAAGGCACATAAATGTAGCTGGTGCATTTGTGAGACCAAACGGTACCACTACAAACTCATAGTGTCCATACCTTGTTCTAAAGGTTGTCTTATGAATGTCTTCATCCTTGATCCTTACATGATGGTAACCAAACCTCAATTCAATCTTGGAAAATACATTTTCTCCTCTCATTTGATCAAAGAGGTCATCAATCCTAGGCAAAGGATATTTGTTCTTCACAATGACCTTGTTCAGCTATCTATAGTTAATACACAATCTGAGTGTACCATCTTTCTTCTTCACAAACAGAATTGGTGCTCCCCAAGGAGACACACTCGACCCGATATAATTCTTCTCCAACAACTCTTGCAGTTGCATTTTCAACTCTAGCATTTCTGGTGTACTCATCCTGTAGGGTGTTTTGGATACTGGTGCCACTCCTGGCACAAGTTCAATTGTGAAATCAATCTCCCTCTTTGGAGGAAGCCCTGGAATCTCATCAAGAAACACATCCCTAAATTCCTGCAACACGTGAAAGTCCTCCAACCTAGGAGTTTCATCATCTATCCCCTCCAAAATATGAGTTGCATGCAATTGGCAACCTTTCCTACATAATTTCTTCAACTGCATTGCTGAAACGTGCCTCACAGAAATCACCTTTGGAATTACCCTTACAACTCTTGGGTTCCCTTCTTCATCCATGCATTCAAAATTATTATTATAGCAGTCAATATTTATCCTATGAGATTCTAACCAATCGATCCCAATGAGAACATCAGAGGGACCAAGTAGTAGAATATTTAGATCTACACAAGTGACCAATCCATTCATAACCAATGGGCGTTTCTCTACCACTTCACTAACCTTCCTCTTAGTTCCAGTGGCTAGCTGAACTAACCAATATTTCTTCTGCTTTACTTTCTTAAAATCACAAATATCCACTACTCTTGGAGTAATGTAACTATGAGTAGAACTAGGGTCAATCAAAATAGAAATAGATTTCTCAACAATCTTACCTGCAACTTCAACCACAGTTGATTGGTGATATTCCTGGCGGTCCTCCAGTGCTGCATAGATCCTAAGTACGACACTTGCTACTTGATCCACTGTCTCTACCTCTGGAAGGTTGTAAGTTGGCCTTGCATTCTCATTTTCAAGTTGACAGTTCCTACATATGTGCGGTCCTCCACATTTCCAACATCGAAGATGTTCTCTGTTCTGTTGTGGTTCTTCTGGATTTTCCCCCAATGCCATGACTGGCTTCTTCTTAGCTTGTGATGATTGTCTCTACTGATTTCTGAAGTTAGAAGGTTTGAAACCTTTCTTCCTTTGGTCAGACTTCTTATTCCTTTTGTCCTTCCATGTCTTCTAGTAATCAGATTTACCTTTTTTGCTCATAGCAATACGTAGCTTTTCTTATGGCTTCTTCCAGAGTTCTAGGTTCATAAGAATCAATTTCGTCTCTATAAGACTGAGGCAATCCACTTAGAAAATGTTGGATCTTCACATTTTCATCCTTGATGTACCTAACATACCTCAATAGCTCCAAAAAATGATTTGCATACTCTTCCATAGTCTGTTGTTCCAATCTCAGCTCATGGAACTCTTTGATCTTATCATCATAGTACCTATCAGAGAGGTACTTTTGCTTGAAGTACTTCTTGAATTGTTTCCACTTAAGTCTCCTTTCACTGATCCTCTTTACTTGCCTGAAGTGCTTCTACCAAATGGATGCCCTTCCATTCATATTGAATATGGAAAACCTTGCCTTCATGTTTCCTAAATAGTCCTAAACTGGAAATATTTTTTTATCCCAAGAAGCCAAGCTTCAACTTCTTGTCTGGTCCTTACCTCACCATCAAACGTAGGAGGCTTAGCCTTCTTAAACTCATCCCGTGAGTTGTTTCTATAATGTCTCTTTCT
Source organism: Pseudotsuga menziesii (assembly GCA_001517045.1). NCBI lineage: Eukaryota > Viridiplantae > Streptophyta > Pinopsida > Pinales > Pinaceae > Pseudotsuga > Pseudotsuga menziesii. The sequence goes on from LPNX010265356.1 coordinate 133,469, forward strand.
CTTGCTCTTATGATATGAAGAGTTAGAATGATCAGTGGATCCTTCTGAGTTAGGAGATGTACTAAAATACCTTCTTCTCCTTCTAGTACTACTCTTACTACCTTTCGGCTTCACTGTTCCATGCCCAGAGTCCATATTTCTTTGCAAGTCCATCAAACTCTGCAACATAGCAGCATTCAACTGATGATGCTCTTCCTGGGCTTTAATCAGGATTCTCATGGTGGCTGCAATGTCTGGAGGAGTATCTTGAAATCTTCTACCATTAGATTCTATATCATCATTTCCAACTCAGATGTTTTCCCCTATAGCGTCTTGCACATGCTCGTAGGAATTCCATGCATCATCTTTATCATAGGTTCTCATGACTAAACTACAACTCACTTTACCAAGCTGCACTATCTGGAATGTCACCTTTGAAGGTGACTATAGAACTGCAAAATGTGTTAATAACACGACTATTAGCTGCATAACATTAATATAATTCATAATTACTTACCTATTTTTGGGAAAATCACATAGAAAAATATCATATTGACAACTTGTCAAAACATAAAATTTCTTCCCGACACTTGCAGATCTCTCTCAAAACCTACTAAAATTCTCCATGTCAAAACTCTGTTCAGCTAAATCTTCAGTTTCCCTTCGCTACGTAGGAAAGATCTTCAACTTCCATCCATCATTGTTCGGCTCCTTCTCTCTCTTCCAGTTGCTGTCGTGGCGGCTTCTTCCCCACTTTCCATCTGTTGCCGTCGGCTCTCTTTTCTTTTTCTGCTCATTGCCGTTGGCTCCAATTTATTTTTCTAGCCACCATCATCGCCTCTTTCTTCTTCTTCCAACTGCCGCCATCAGCTCAAATTTTCTTTTCCTCCTGCCACCACTGTGGCTCATACTTTCCCTTCCTTCCGTTGTTGCGGCTCCTGCTTCAATTCCTTCCCGCTGCTTTGTCAGCCCCATTCTCTTCTTTTAGCTGCTACACCACATTGAAAGTATTTTCCATTTCTAGCCATCGTTGCAGCTCGGTCTTTAATTTTTTTCCGCCCTGTGTTGGTAAAATTTCAAGCGGCCCTGCCCACCATGTCATCTCAAACCCGACAATTCTTCCACCGCTAATTCCATACTTAGAAAAATTTCCAAATTTTTTCTTCTTTGACTTGCCTCAGCCAACGTGCATCATCTTGCCTCTCGCGGGGCCTTCTATCGTTGTGGAAATAATTTGGACTTTTGTTCGCCATTATCGGAGAAAGTCTGCCAACTTCTCTGAAGCGCCTCGGTTGCAATCCATGTCGTCTACTTTCAGATGACGCAGCCGATGTATCGGCTCTGCTCTTGACAACCCAAGCACTGCTGCAGCTTTCCTTTAGCCCTCACAACATCCATCACGACTCGTCATCTCATCAACGAAATGAACCTTTTGCATCTGCCTACGTATGAACTCTGAATATCATTTCCTCACCGACGTATCAAATCCGATCTTCTTTTCTTTCCGTCGTGTCTCCTGACCTCCGGCGAGGCTTTCATCCTTTCTCATCCGCAGTCATTGATAGCTCTTCACGGTTATTCATCCAGCGTTGTAGCTGCCTTTTGACAAGCTGATCCATTGTTGTTGTCTCACTCCCCAGCTTTCGTCCACCATGGATAAAACTCCCACTTCCTGCTGCTTTGTCGACTCGAACTCTAACTTACAACCATCGCTGCGGAAGGAACCCGTCGAATTCTCTGTTTTTGCGGCTTGATTATCAACTTTCCCCCGCTGTGTCAACTCCCTTTGGGCGACCCAGCCACTACAGCGTATCTTTCCTTGAAACTTGTCCACTGCATCGGCAAAAGAGAGCAGCATAGCCGCCATTACATCTCCCTTAGGCCATTCTAGCCGCTACATCAGCTCTCTTTCGGTGAAGGCATCCGACGTATTGGATAGAATTGGCCAAATTCATCCAACATTCCCATAGTTAGAGAAAAAATTTAGAATTTCTCTGCTTGCCTTTGCTCAACAAAGGTTACCCAACCTCTGTTAACTGCTCTTCTTGGCCCATAGAGGCCCAATGCTACAACATAATGCTCTGATACCATGCTGTCACATCCCCAACCCTCTGATCGATGAAGAGGACATGACTGATAGTAACTAACCTGGGCAATCTAGCCCCATGAACATCATAATAAAATGCATGGAAAATAAAACATACACATAAGTATAAACATGCAATTATATAGCGGAAGCATTCACATTCATCCAATACATTCAACATGTTCATAATAATTAATAACTAAATACACGAGTAGAGATCAACATAGAGATACTTATCTTATCAAGAAGCTTGTCCCGCAACTAGCTATGTCACTACAACATTCCACCCAACCATAGGCTAGTGCGCTCATCAATCTCTGAGCAACACTGCCACCCCTGAGCTGGGCATGATTCCCACAAGGAATAAGTGAACACTATCAGGCTCACACATAGCCAAGATGTATCAGAAATTCATCCAATCCAACACAGTTGGGTTTATCAGGCTATAACGGAGCTAGAGAGGCTGACTGCTAAGCTAATGAGCTCAATCCAAGAGCTATGGACACCTTCACCATAACTAGCCTAACTTCTAAGACATCAACACACACCCAACACAAGGAAACATCCCCTTCTCTACTATGAAGTCCCTTGGGCCATGCCTTCCCTTCTAGGTCTATTCAGGGGGTGCAGAGAAGAAAGTCATCCCTCTAGCTCTATTTGTGAGGCACTTGCACACACTAGGTTTGTCAAGCAAGCTCAAACCCCATTTCCACTCCAAAACAGTCCAAAGGCCAACAACGGTATACACACAACAAATAACAGCTCTAGTATTGAAAGGAGAACACCACAGAGGCCGAATCGAGTAGGGCAATGGAATTACACAGCTCAAACTGTGATAGTCGACTTCCAGAGTTGTTTATGGCCCTAACATGGCCAAAACGACTTAGCAACACCCCAAAACTCATGGAGAAGACAACAAAAATCTCTCAACCTAAGTAAGCGGGAGAACACGAACCTTGTCGTGGAGGGATTCGATGCATAGACCCCCAATCTTGAAGGAAAATACACACACAAGAAAAATCGGGGAAAGAGAATTGAACTCAAATTCTCAGCCAAGGGATGCGACACCCAGAGACCCAGTCATGAAAAACGGGATGTAGAACGCCCACACAGAGCCAAAACTCCTTCCTGCATGCGTAAGAGGAAAACAAAACCCACTGCATGAGTCTAGAATGGCCACGGTTCCCCTGCCCTCATGAGGACAGAATGTGATCTCCCCTTTGGGGTATGCGTGTTCTCAAAGGACTGATAGTCTTTCCACACTCACGGCTGCCCATGCACACGTTTCCCTAAGGTAATAACTTCCCACCAGCTCCTGGGAATTAAATCGGTTGGAGGATGAGACAAGGAAAGGATGAATAAGACAAAAAGGTGGTTGGCAGCTATATGGGTTCATCTTTTGACACATGGCTATTCCCCAATGGCCCCAAAGGTTAAACATTCCCCCCCTTATCCTTCGGAAACCGTGCCCCTTCTCATTATTGTTGCATTGACATAGCTAGTTGTGGGTATTTTAATTAAAATGCATATTTACATGGTGTCCAACATTATATTGTGCCTTTCTAGCACAAAATACCATCTCCATCGATTTTAATCGCCGAAACATAAAACGATAATCCATGGCGGGGCTTTTTCCTTTAGCTCCTCACCATGATTAATCACAATATATACATCATATACATTTTAATGAAAACAGGGTCAAAACCGGGGTGTTACACAACACTTTGTAGGTTGTCTGCTTGCCAGAAAAGTGCCCACCACATGGCCCATCATGGCATGCATGGAGGATTTCTACCATCTCATCTTCCCGTACATATCATCTGATAATAAGATCTGGGCCAGTACGAAAAAGGTCATTTTCAACCTAAGAGTAGTTAGAACTTTGGACTATAACTCGATGTTTTTCGTGTGGGGACAAGTGGTTTGGTAACTTCCCAGTTGCTAGATAATTAGAAATGTCTGCAAACCAAGGAGTTTGAACAGACACAACAAATATATGTTCGTTGGGAAAATGATCATCAACGGGTTTAGCACCATCATCATGTTGAATACAAGAGAGGAAATCTGCTACCAAATTATCTCGACCAAGTCGATCAACGACGGTGATGTTAAACTCTTGTAATAGAAGAAGCCACCGGGTTACCCTACCATTGGTAATTGGTTTGTTCATTAAGAATCTAATGGTAGTGTCACCTCCCCACCCCTCTACTCGGCGGAGAGGACACGACCAACATAGCTGCTATCTATTCTAGGCAATCTAGTCCCATGAACAAAAAACAAAATGCATTGAACTTAAACATACACAGATGCATAAACATTCAATATACAGCAGAAGAATTTACATTTCATTCAAGCATTTGACATGTTCATCATTTATCATTAAGCAAATACAAATGTAGAGTCTAACACAAGGGATACTTATCTTAGAAGAAGCTTGTCCTGCAACCATCTATGTCACTGCAACGTTCCACCCAACCATAGGCCAGTGTGCTCATCAATCTCTCATCATCACTGCCACCCTTGAGCTAGGCATGATTCCCACAAGGAATAAGGGAACACTAGCAGACTCACACATAGCCAAAGGTATATTAAAATTCATCCAAGCCAACACAATTGGGTTTATAGGGCTACAAAGGAGCTATAAAGGTTAACTGCTAAGCTAGTGAGCTCAACCACAGAACTATGGACACTTATAAAACATCTACACACCCAACACAAGGAAGCAGTCCCTTCTCTGCTACATAGTCCCTCAAGCTATGCCTTCCCTTCCAGTGCTATTCAGGGTGTGCAAAGAAGAAATCCATCCCTCTAGATCTGTCTGTGAGGTTCCTTCTCACACTAGTTTTATCAAGCTAGTTCAGACCGCATTTCCACTCCCAAACCGGTTCAGAGACCAAAAAAATATGTACATATAGAAATTACATTTATGGTATTGAAAGAAAACATCACAGAGGCCAAAATTGGGGATGGAAATTGAGTAAAACAGCTCATCCTATGCAATTCAATTTCCAAAGTCATTTATGGCCCTAACGTGGCCAAAACGAGCTCAACAACACCCAAAAATCATGGGTCTCTTCTCCCACTCATTGTGCAACCCAAAAACATTTTTCCCAACCAGGTAATGAGGAAAACAACCACAAAAACGCCCAGCAGAGATCCCAACCACTGACTGTTAGCAAAACAACTTCCTAGCCATGGGGAGAAAACATAGGAAACTGGAAAAATGTGAAGGAAAGTGCCCAGGAGCTCCAAAAACGTGGGGAAGACAAAAACATGGATGCATGAAGGAATGCACGGCATTTTCGGGCAATAAATTGTCCCATAATTCAAAATCGCATTTCCCAAAAACTGATAGCTTCTCAAATTTGAAGTTGGGACTGTCATACCTTGCCCATCCCATGCAATAACCAAATCAACCAACGTCTAGCAGTAATAAATGATTGGGTGAATAAGACAAGAAATGCAGTTGATAGTTTGATGGGTTCTCCCTTTGGCATTTGGATTTTCCCCATTGTCCCAAGGGTTTGAATATCCCCCCCCCCCCCGCCCTTATCCTTAGGAAATCATGCCCCCATCTCATTATTATTGCATTGACATAGCTGGTTGTGGGTTTTTGATTAAATTGCATATTTACATGATGTCCAAAATTCTAATGTGTCGGCTAGCACAAAAATATCATCAGCAACGAATTTTAATCGCCGAAACATAAAACACTAAATCGATGGTGGGCCTTTTTCCTTTAGCTCCACACCACGATTTAATATAATATTTACATCATATACATTTAATGCAAATGGGGTCAAAACCGGGCTGTTACATGCATAGTGGTCTGTATGCATAAAAACTTCATATCCTGTAATGTAATGGCGAAATTTGTTGATAGCATAGACTACTGCCAAAAACTCTTTTTTCAGTAACAGTGTAATTCAGTTCGACAGGATTCAAATTCTTGCTAACAAAGTAGATGGCATAAGATGCTTGGTATTCTTTTTGAGCTAGGACCCCTCCTATGGCCATGTCAGAAGCATCAGTGGATATATGGAAAGGAAGGGACCAATCAGGACCCCTAAGTATTGGTGCCACTAATAACTTAGCCTTTAAGACCTCAAATGCACTTTGACAAGATTCAGTCCATTGGAATTCCGCATCCTTCATAAATAGTTTGAATATTGGTGCAACTATTTTAGTAAAATTTTTAATAAAATGTCGGTTGTAGCCTTCATGGCCAAGAAATCTCCTTACCTCCTTTTGAGTTTTTGGAGAGGGAATGTCAACAATTACTTTTGTTTTGGCAGGGTCTCCCTTGATCCCTTGTGAAGAGACATGATGCCCCAAGACTATACCTTATGTTAATAACATTTTACATTTTTCATGGCTAAGGGCCAGGTTTGTCTCTTGACATCAGATCAGGACCTTTTCAAGATTATCAAGAGCCTCCTAAAAGGTATTACCATAAGCTGTAAAATCATCCATGTACACTTCTATGGAGTCATGTATAAGATCAACAAAAATTCCTAAGATTGCACGCTAAAAAGTGGCAGGTGTGTTACACAAGCCAAATGGAAATACTCTATAGGCATATGTCCCCCAGGGGCAAGTAAAAGTAGTCTTATCTTGATCCTCATGTGCTATCAAGATATTATTGTATCCACTATACCCGTCGAGAAAAGAAAAGTATTGTTTGCCGGACATGGTATATAGCACTTGGTAGATAAAGGGCAAGGGAAAATAGTCTTTAAGAGTAGCCTTATTTAGCTCTCATAAGTCAACACAAATACACCATTTCCCTGTGACTTTCTTTGGAAATACCACTAGAGGAGACACCCATTTACTATCTGAGATTGGGTAGATGAAACCAACATTGAGAATTTTGTGTAACTCCTCTTTAACTATGTCCTTCAAAGCAGGATTTATCCTCCTCTAAGGCTATCTTACATGTGGTATGCTCACATCCATGTAAATATGGTGAATACAAGTGTCAGGGTGTATACCCTTCATATCAGTCTACTCCCATACAAATTCTCCAACTTGAGTTCTAAGGACCTTGAGCAACCGCTCTTGTTGGTTTTCACTTAACACTGTGTTTATGTGTAGAAATTTTCCAGGGCTGAATTCACAAGGTATGGTATAATACCTTGTATGCTATTCAATTGAAAAGACACATGGTGTATCCACAAATTTTTAGATGTCCAAATTTTCTTGAAACTCATCTCCAAAAATTTGATTGAATTGAGAAAAATACTGAGGAAAATCTATACAAGTTGTGGAAGAAAAAAATTGATTTAACACATTCTCAGTAGTCTACTCCTGAAGTGCCCATGAGTAGTCACTAGGAAGGGAAAGGTCTTCAAAATTTTCATCCCCAAAAGAACAATCTAACCACCACAATTTTTCAGTTACTGGTTGTGTTGGGGGGTATAAAACGAGCCTTTGCGTAGACAACCCATTAGAAATGGTCATTTCCCCGTTCCTACATCCTATAAAGGCGTTAGCAGTAGCTAGACATCGTATTCCCAGGATAATAGGATGTCCTTTAGAAGGATCCATTGATTCTACAACCATAAAGTCAACGAGATATTCCCATGAATCCATTGATACAATAATATCATCCAGCACTCCAATAGGTTTTATCGTGGTGCGGTCTGCTAGTTCTAGGATTGAGGGGGTAGGTCGGAGAAACTGTCCCAGCTGTAAAACTTCTAAAACTGTGGTGGTAATCATATTAATATCAGATCCTAGATCGATAAGTGTATTTTCTATGGAAATATTATTTATAATAACAGTTACTACTAGGCTCCTCGGATTTGTATATTTTGCGATTCTAGACTAGTCTGCCATACACTCAGACATCTCTCCTATAACATGAATTGTGAGGGGATCTTTCTTTTTCTTTCTTGGGAATTTGATACAAAGTTCCTTTATGAGCTTGCTGTAAATTGGTATATCCTTGATAGCCTATAATAGAGGAATTTTGACACAGATATTTTTTAGTTCATTTAGAATATCATACTCAAGACGAATCACAGGTTTTTCTATTGCAAATTGTTCTGAGAATTGAGGGTTTTTTTGTTCCTGAGTTGGTTCTTGATGAGGATGGGTATGCAATGGAATTTTTGAAATATCCACATCCTACAAAATAGCATCATTCATGACTTCATTGGGCTCTTCTTCTTCTTCATCCTCCTCACGAATGACAACTAATGACTTGGGTTTGTCATTCACAACTCTTCCAGATCGTAATTAGATCTCGTGCAAAGGTTCAGTTGAAATAACATAAGATGGAAGAGTTTGGAACTCAATGACGTTGAGATATTGAGTTGGCTTATTGTTTGGGTTAAGTATCGGTTGTGCGCGTATTAACGTAGGTCGTGGGGGATTTGCATTTTGGAAATGGTGAGGTTGTTGTGCAATAAGGCGAAATGGAGTCACAAATCCAGGAAAAATTTGTTGGATATTGGGTGGATGCTGAGGATAAGGATGATTAGGTGTGGGGACAGGTGGTGACTGGGGATATGCTTGTCCCCTCCATCCCTGTGGCCAATACTGATGCTGAGCAAAATGAGAAGGAGGATGAGGGTACGAGGGTGGCCAGTTTTTCCAACTTGAAGTGTTCCATTGTTGAGGTTGTTCGTAGGGATTATAATAGAGTGGGGGATGTCATGACGAATTCTGATATGTTGGTTGGTCTCTATGTTTCCAAGGCCTCCTAGATGTTTCACCAATGTCCCCACACTTATATATGGCTTGTAACCCAGGAAACGATGGGCAATTTTCTGTTGTTTGATCCTCTGTGCAAATGTGACATAGGGAGATATTGTTCAATGGGATTCCCATTGGGGATGCTTAGTCTTGCATCTTGGACATAAAATTCTCATTGTTGCGCACTCTTCCTCTTGACTCTTCTTAGCTTGTAAAGCATCTAGTTGAGAACCCATTGCTCCTAGGATATCAGTTTTGAAGTTTTCCAATAGGTTTCCTAATTCTATCCTTGTGACTCCACAAGAACTAGAGGTATTTCCTTTTGGATTCCTATTGCAGGATTCCCGAATATTTCTCCCAACTTTTCCCCTACTCCTAGAGTAATTTCTACACATCTCACAGATTTGTGAAAAGGTTTTGTGAGAGATATCGCCAGATGCCATGAGATTAAGGGATTCTACCAGGTCTTCTGAGATCCCTTTAAGGAAGAGTGTCCATACTGCATCTTCTCGAAGTTAATTATATTTAGACTTATGTAATACATAATTAAACCTTTCAATATAATCTTCTAAGCTCTCATCTTCGATTTGTTGTATCTTAAAAATATCGTTTCGAGAGTCTCTAGGTGTACAATACTCTTGATATTTCCGCAGGAATGCGATTTTCATATCTTTTGAAGTTCCGATACTATACTCTCCTAATCCCATGAACCATCTTAAATAAGAATCCTTTAGTGTAGTAGGGAAAAGTTTCATTTTTTAGCATCTTGTAGATAGTTATAGCTTCTACAAATAATGTCAAACTTGAACAGAAATGTGTTCAGGTCTTCATTTCTCTTCCCATAGAAATTAGGTAATGAGGAAGGAGGGATGTTTTTCATATTTACATCCTGTGCAGTATATAGGATAGGAAATGCAAAGGTAACCTTATTTTGATTTTTTTCTTCTTCCTCGTCATTTCTAACCTCATCAAGATCCTCATTTTCTTCCCGTCTCTCCATGTAGATTTGATTTTTAAAGAGAGTGTACCTAGGAGGCTCCTTCTGAGGGGATATTGAGGCGTCCCAACGTTATTTTTCAGGGGAGATATTCCTTCGACGAGAGAAGTTTTCAGTTGTGTTTTTGTTAGGTTCTACAGGGAGGGTAGGTTCTACGGTGGATGTCTCAATATGTGAAACAATTGTATTTGTTGAGCTTCCAAAGAGAGCGTTCACCTGCTCAGGATCGATAAAATTGACGAAGTTTGGATCCCCTACTAGTGAAAGAGTTGTATCGTTAGGTTTTGATTCTAGTGGAGAGTTAAAGGTTTCCAATGATTGACCCTCTTGAACTTTTTCAGGAATGGGATCTTTAGAACTTCCTGCCAGGTTTTCTCTACCTTCTATGGCTCCTCTTGTAATATTTCCCGAAAGAATCTCTTTAGGTTTCCAAGTAGAACTACTTCCTGTGTGTATCTTCTGATACCTTTCAACTGAGTTAGTGGTTGGGGTGGCACGCCCCCCGTAAAGGTTAGTAGGAATTTTGACAGAGTTTTGAGAACTAGTTCTAACGTATCTACCTTTCGAATCTCTAGGTCTCTTCATGAAAAACTAAACTAAATGAAAACCTACAATACTATTATTACTGCTGGGTTTGGGGGCACCTGTTACAACAGATGTGTAGGTTATTACCTCTCGTCTTACCGCTCCCCCACCACCAGCCTATTATTAAACTTCATAGGGAAATTATACCTATCCTACCTTACAGAACAACTCCATGGCAACGACGCCAAAAATGTTGGGTGTTTTATTGTCTTAATCAATTCATCAAATATTTAATTATCGACCAGGGTTTGTAAACTTGGATTTGAGAAAAAATATATGCTAAGGTAGAAGGGTACCTAGTATATCGTAGAAATATTTTAATAATGAAAATATCGAAAGATATTTCAAAATGAAAAACTGAGTCAAACTTCAGAAATACAACTACTAAGTTAATTAGGCTTGACAAAAACCAATAGATCATAGTAGTATCAATCTATACTACTCTACTCTATGAACAATAACTGAAAGATATAAACAATACTATTCTAAGGAGCAAGACTTGATTGAAAGTAAACTACTCTTTACAATGAAACCTATTAATCAATTATTCAACTTCTAATCTAGTAATTAGAAAGTCTATGAACAAGTTCAAGACCCCAACTATATGAAGACAAAAATTATATTATCTAAGGCAATATTATAACTACTTAATATACCTAAGAAATTCAATGGTCAAACTATACAGGCATTTAACAAATACTCAAAATTAAGCTAGATTATCTAATTCCATTCCCCTTGAGGATTATGAGGATATGCATCAAATGTGATAGGAAATGGAGAAGGTGTATCGAAATGAATTTCAAAAGTAACAAGGAAATTGAATGGAAGTAAATCTAATTTAACCTCTACAAAGAGATGGAAGCTAAAAAGTGTCCAATTACAAGTGACTGTAAACATTGTGATCTATTCTTTATCATAAAAATATGAATCTAGTTGTGCTACTTAAGAAATGAGATATTATTATCAATTGATCTGTTAATCAAGAAACCAGAAACATGTATTTCTAATGACTACTTTGAATTTGGAGGTATGTTATCCTATCAAGGTAAAGCATGAAACAAATTTAAGGAAATCTAAGCATATGCAAATGACTTGGAAATAAATGTAATCTGGAAGCAAGTAGAAAACTTAATAAAGTTATTTTATTTCTGAAACAAGTCCTATGAACATCTTCATTAACTATGTAAATGAGAAAGAAAAGCAAATCCTATGCTTGAACTAAGAAACCATAAAAACTAATGTGCTTTGGAGAATGAAATTAATTAATAAACATGAAGTAAACTAAGTTAAGGATGAAAACTGGCAAGTTCCAGATTGATAACGAGTTCGGAAATTAGATATAAAATATCAACTATAGAAACACAATCTAAGAAGTAAACTAAGGAAAAGTTACAAAAACGAATGAAAACTAAGGATGAACATGCAACTTTAATTGAACTCTATATGGTTCAGAACAAGGTCCTGATTACATATATAAATGCTGGTCAATTACAGGAAATATTACAATTCAAAAATCCAAGAAATTAAATCCTAAATAAGCATAAAAGCAATGCAGAGAGTATTAAAGTCCATATGACAATCCGGATGACAGTTTGAAAGACAGTCCGAATGACACTCCGGATGACAGAAAATGATATAAACTAAGAGAATAAATATATTAAATGATTTAATGCCAGCTATTTTATGCTTATGAACCTGCAGTACAAGGGAAGCATTAAATAGACTGTTTAAAACTGAAATGACAAGAAGTAACTTATACTAATCATTATCCACGGAAATAAACTATTTCTTTTACATAAAAAAACAACGCTGAAACATAAGTGAAACTAATCTATAGCTACAAGAGAATTAATAGAGTTGAACCTACCTATGAGCCAAGCCTGAAACATTAAACTAATTAAGCTCTAGCTAATTGCAAATGTAAAACTAGAAAACAAACTGAAAGAAAGGATGAAAGGAACTATGCATGAACGGTCACTTTAAATTCTGAAAATATAAACTATATTAACAACAAAACATGAATTATATTAACAACAGAAAATATACATTACAAGAGACAAAACAACATCAACTATAGGAAAATCAAATTACATACAAAGACTGAAAACAAAAACTACTTATCTACAGAAGGAAATAACAGAAATATACACATGGAAGACCTCTGGTTGTTGAGGGGCCCTTCTCAGCAATCAAGGGTTGCGTCTAAATCAATAAATCACCCATAGAAGATGAAAACATACATCCACAACTGAAATAGAAATTTATTAAAGTTGGAACAGAGTTTTACAGAATTTCTATGCCTATGACTAGCTAGCTAACTCTCGTCCTGAGACGTCCTTTTATAGTTTTACAATAAAGGAGCAGGTTGACCCTTTCAGTGGTTGACCGCTCTAATAATAGGCAGTCTTAACTGCTTAGGAAACGACTACAGAATGGTTCACAACAGCGCACAGGACGTCTACCAGATTCCAAGGGCGTTGGTTCTCCTCGCGCAAGCAGCTGGTGTGTTGATCTCCTTTGATGTAGGCAAAGGATGCAGTGTCGAGCTAAGAAATTAGGACCATGCATCTTGTAGAATGAAGGATCACGAACCATCAGGGACACGTCACCAATAAAACCCATGAAACGATTATTGTCTTTAAAGCCCAGGAATTTGCCAACCAACAAAATCAGAGGTGCAAACGAGGACTGAACAATAGTCTGAATGCGAATGGGCGTCTTCAGGGTGAACGTGCATCTGAATGAAGGTCCAAATGATGACCGCAACCTGTAGAATAAAAGCTATAGACCAAGCACATCTAGAAATATAAGATAATTGTCAATAAACCATAAAATGATGATATTTAATCAAGATTCAAGCGATATATAAATAATTTCATACCTGGGTCTGATTGACAGTTTGAATGGAAAGAACTATGGATTAATATGCCAAAAATAACAAAAGTAATTCCAACAGAGTGCGTTTAATGGAAAAAAATGACGACAAAAATGGACATTAACAAAAGTCATATTAAATGCTCATCTCAAGTCATTTGATGAAAGGGCCACTTTATTTTCCCCTTTTAAGTGACAAAGGATAAAGTCACCTAGGGGAACACTTTCCTAGGTAAACAAATTAACACTCCCTCTTACTGAGGAAGGTGTTCTGCACCACTCCCAAGTTGTATCTGAAGAGGACAAACTTGCCGCTCCCCAAAGATTTCATCAGAATACTATGCAACCTGCTCATCATTGGAAATGTATTGTAAAGTCACTGCTCCTCTCTGAACATAATCTCAGATGAAATGATACCTAATCTCAATATGCTCTGATCGGTCATGAAATACTGGATTCTTAGAGAGCTAGATGCAACTATGATTGTCATAGTAAATCATCGTAGGCCTCAGCTCCTGACCAAATAAATTCAATAGCAACATGTGAAGCCACAATGCCTCGCAACTAGCCTGACTGGCTACCATATACTTTGCCTCTGCAAAACTCAAAGCAACACAATTCTGCTTCTGAATGAACCACGACATTGCTGCCGAGTCCAAACTGAAACAACATCCGGAAGTGCTCTTCTGGTCTGCCACACTGCCTGCCCAATCTGAATCTATGAATCCAATCAACCTAATCCCATCTGACCTCCTGTAGTCCAGACCATAATCCACTGTACCTTCTAGGTATCACAACACATGTTTTGCAGCTATCCAGTGCACTCTTTTAGGCTCAACCATGAACTGACTGAGAGTGTTAACCACAAAACACAAATATGGCCTAGAGTTGAGCAGATACATTAATGAACCAATGAGCTAACAGTATAATGTAGGATCCACTAACTCTCCCTCAGAAGCATGAAGCTTCTTCCAGTTGATGACCATCGGTGTCGACATTGGCTTGCAATCCTCCGACCTAAATCTCCTCAGAATATCAACAACATACTTTCCTTGTCCCAAGAAAATATGTCCAGGCTCTTGCCAAACCTCCAATCCTAGAAAATAGTGCATTAACCCAATATTTGTCATCTTGTACTCTAAAGCAAGATCCTTCTTGCAAGCTGCAATGGGTCTCTCTTCCCCTGTGATAAATAAGTCATCAACATATAATAGAAGAATAAGTGGATCATCTCCAACCATGCTAAAATAGAGATTCGAATCTGCTTCACTCTTCTGAAACCCCATCTGCTGCAAGTAAGAATCAATCATGGAGTAGCAAGATCTAGGAGTTTGCTTCAGCCCATACAAGGATTTATTCATCCTGTAAACATAAGTCTCTCTCTCATGAATCTCAAAGTCTTGAGGTTGCTCAACATAAATCTCCTCCTGAATGATTCCATTAAGAAAAGCAGTCTTCACATCCATCTGATGGATCTTCCAGCCCATTTCCACTGTAATGGAAATCAAAGCCCTAATTGAAGTATACCGAGAAATAGGTGCAAAGGTCTCATCATAATCCACTCCCTCAATATGTGAAAACCCCTGCGCTACAAATCTGGCCTCATACTTCTCCACACTACCATCCACATCATGCTTTAGCTTGTAAAGCCACCTACAAGTCACCACTCACTTCCCCTTAGGTCTCGAAACTATCTTCCATACATCATTCTTCGTGATGGAATGGTACTTATCCATCATGGCATCTTGCCAAACATGGTGCTGGGATGCCTCATCAAAATTAGAAGGCTCTGAATCATGTAAACTAGCCACTAGTGCCATGCCCAATCTGTTTGGCATCTGAATATCCCTCACTGGCTCTCTGGGTGTCCCAAACTCCTAAGATTCCTTCAAGGTCTGTCGAAGCCACTTAGGCTTCTTCTTCCATATAGGTTGCTCCCACATTGGTATGTCTGCGTCTGATGAACTACCATAGGTAGAAGCCCCAATAACCTTTGAACCAGTAGCTGGTGTATCAACAACTGGTAAACTCTGTGATCCTGATCCTCTATACAGTGAACATGTAATCTGATACCTAAAACCTTTCCTCGAAGACCCTGCTAGTTGAACCACTGAACCTAGTGAACCTATGCCCATACTGTGTGGTCATGTAACTACAGAAAATTGTGAACATGTCTGTTGCATTGATGGTGCCTGTGAAACTGCTTGAGGTGCAGGAACCTGCTGCTCACCCTACTCCAACTCTCTAGACTTCGTGAAGGCTTGCTCCTCCTCAAATTTCACATACATTCTCACAACAACTTTCCTCTGATAAGGAAGGTAAATACAGAAGGCCTTCAAAGTCTCATCATATCCCACAAAGATTCCCTTCTCTGTGGTGGGCTCCAAATTTGTCCTCTTCTCAGAAGGGACAAGAGAGTAATTCAAACTACCAAATATGCGAAAATGGCTGACCTCAGGCTTCTTTCCTGTGAAACACTCCTCAAGTGTCATGTTCCCCACTGCAGGATGGGGAATCTTGTTCTAAAGATATACAACTGTGTTGCATGCCTTAGCCCAAAGGAAGAAAGGAAGTGACTAGTCATGTAACATAACTCTGGCTGCTCCAACAATAGGCCCGTTCTTCCTTTATGCCAGTCCATTCTGCTGTTGAGTGTAAGGAACCGTCAACTTCCTCCTAATACCTTCCTGTCTGCAATATCCATCAAAATCCTTGGAGGTATACTCACCCCCGTTATCTGATCTAAGAACCCGTATCTTCCTCCCTTTTTGGTTCTCCACAAGAGATTTGAACCCTTGGAACGTATGCAATACTTCCTCAGATTTCTTGCTCTTCAGGAAGTAGATCCAGGACTTCCCGGAATGATCATCGATGAATGTCACATAGTACTCATATCCTCTCAAGGAAACATATGACATCATTCCACACAAATATGAATGTATCAAGTCAAGAATCACTGCTGATGTATCATTGCCAAGAAAAGCAGTCTTGGTGTACTTTCCCAAAGCACACCCCTTGCACACATCATTCTTCTCTATGCTAAACTTTGCTAAACCTGTAACCATATGTCTCAACAACCCCAAATTTGAATGATGCAAGTGAGCCATCCTCCTATTCCAAATCTCACAAAGCTCACTGCTGCTGCTATGTACCAAGGCATGCTAAGGCTAAAATAAGAGCCTGTACAGTTTCCCACATCTAAATCCAATGGAAAATGAAGCGGATGGTCCTGCAGTATTGGGAAACACACGCACATGTCCATCTAGGAAGGACACCCCAAGACCCTGATCCTCAATCATGGAAACTGAAACCAAGTTCTTTTTCAGCCCAGGTACATACAATACATCTCTCAACACCATGGGACCCATGGACTCCCTCTGAAAGGTAATGGTCCCACGCCCAACTACTCTGACTGTTGAGTCATCTCCCAACACCACCTCCACATCAGTCTCTATCTGTGAAATCTCAAAGAACATCTCTCGAGCACCTGTCATGTGGTTCGAAGCTCCGCTATCAATATACTAAGTGCTGGAAGTAGATCGACTGTAGGAATGGTATGTCAACAAGGAAAACTCCTTCTCTCTATCAACATCCGCACTGGTGATAATAGATGCTCTCTCTCTATCAATATGCCCAGTGCACAGAGAAAAATCTCACTCCAAAATAATTAACCTATGTTGAATCTATTGTCTACTGCTGCTTCTTCTTCTTCTTGTTCGGACATTACCCAACATAGTGTCCCATATTATGACAAGCAAAGCACTTTACAGTGCTCAGATCCTTTTTTTTTTCCCATCTTGTTGTTTGGCTCCACCCTTCTTTTTCTTCTTCTTCCCATTTTCCGTCAAATCCACATCCTCCCTACTAGTAGAAGAAATTCCATCCATAAGACTCCTCTAAGTATCCTCCTAGACAAAATCATCACACATCCTATCCCATGTAGGTAGGTTCTCCCTAGCCACCAAACCTTGCACAAACACTAACCAAGGCTTTGACACCCTGTTCATAGCTGTCCGCACAAGATCTGCATTAGGAACAACCTCCCCAACTGCTGCAAAATCATTTCTCACCTGAGATATCCTAGTAAGGTAAGTCAACATAACCTCTCCTTTGACCATCATGATACTCTTCAGCTTCTCCCTCAAAACCATCTTTCGATTCTCGTTTGAACTCTGAAACAGTCCGGTCAAAGCATCCCACATTTTATGTGCTCTATCTTTACCAATATGTGAGGAATGACATGGTCTTTAATTGCATCAAGAATTATCCTCCTAGACTTAATGTCCTTCTTGTTGAAGGCTGCTAGTGCAACTAGATCTATGGTAGCATTGGGAATGACAATGGGGTGAGTAGTAGTATGATTGACTACCTCATCCCATAACTCATCCTCCTCCATTATCAACAAAATCCGGGCCTTCCATGGGACAAATTTCCCTGCCCCATCTAGCCTATCCTCCATTCTCAATCCGGTTGAAGTCATATTTCTCAAAGAACAAGTTCCAACAAAATGCTGCTACTGTCAAGAGAACTTTTCTAAATTTTGGAAATTAACTTTTTGTTTGCAAAAATTAATTTTCAGCCCCACTTAGCTTTGATACCATGTAAGTTTTTACTCAGTTTCAACCATTGATTTAAAGGTCAAAAATATCTCAGTTTAATGCCCAACACGGAAATGTATAAGGCTGGAAATAACATAAATTTTCAGACTGAAATAAACACTGTTGTAACTCACTTTTAATCACATAAAATGAAATAAATGCACACCATGAAATTTTCAGACACAGTAAATTTTTGGCAACTTGCCCGAGGAAAAACCCATAAGGGGAAAACCTCTTAGGAGAGAGAGAGTATTTTTATTATTAGGAAATTTACAGCAAAACTCGGAAATTTTCAGACCAACTTATCTCATCCCGAAAGAAAAAAATTCTACCTCATTTTTCGTGCCAAACAGGAAAAATCAAACTCTGTTTTTCTTCCTGTTTTTTGCCTCGATTTTTGTGCCGCTGTACAGACTATACATACTGTACGGACTATACCATATGGACTAACTGTACGGACCTCGAAATCCATGCCCATATTTTTTTCTTCTCGAAAATTGTGCCTAGAAATATGCCTCGAAAATCGTGCCTGATGTACTGAAAACCGTACCATACTGACTGTATAGACCAGCAAAAAATGATGTTGTCCTCTCCTTGATTTTTGTTCCCTCTATGTTGCCATCCTTTCCCTCAATTTGTGTGCTGCAAATTTTTTTCTCTTTCTAAAAAAAATGGAAATTTTCTCACTTAGCTCTCTCCTTCACTTCAATCTACAAAAGTGAGTGAAATGGCCTTCCCTTTCCTTTTTTGTGAGAACCCTCGGGTTCATCTAATCCAATGGTGGAGATTATATTAGATCGGTGGATGAGATTAAATGCTCACATTTAAATCTCATAAATATTAAATTCACTCACCCACTTAAATTTATCAAAAAGTGACNAGGTGAACACTTTCCTAGGTACAAAAATCAAAACTTACCCTCACTCCTTGGTGTAAAAGAATTCGAGATATGATAAAATGTTTCCACATTATCAACTTCCAACATATCTTTAGGGCGCAGAACCGGTTGGTAGACCATCTTTCTAAAGAAGCATTGAATGGAGATATTGGCATTCTACTCTCGGAAGAAGTCATCGATAACACACTAATTCTAGGGCTCCATCAACATTTTTAAAGTTTAGTCTGATGAACATTTTTTGTCACTGATTATCCCTGTTTTGAAGCTTAGTCCTGAACTTAAAGTTTTTTGTATGCCTGTGTATTTTTGGACTGAACTTGGGCTAAAGTGTCTAGTTACTTGACATTGTACAACTATGATCATAAGAAGTGTTGTCTATGAGAGAGATTATGTACTTTTTGATTCACATGAATAACAAAAGTATGTTTTTTTTTGTTGGAAAACAAAATCATATTGTCTATGTTTATATTGATGTTTCCATTCTTATTATTATTATAAGTTACAAAATTTATTGTCCTAACTTTTTAACTCATCAAAACTATGTTGATTTATAAAAAAAATTATTATAAAAATAAAAATTTTAAATAAACTAAATAATTTTTTTATTTTTTATTAAAATTAATTTAAACATTAATAATAATCATAATCATCCATTTATAAATACAATATACATTAAAATTTTATCAATCAAAACATTAGATTTTTTACTATAAATGGCGTATAATATAGGCTTTCTATTAAAAGCTAGAATATTAGCATTTCCTATCTTTCATAATTCATCACATAAAAAATTTCAATAAAAAAGTTTCAATAATAAGATAAAAAGTATAGTACCCATTTTATTATTAAATGTATTTTTTCACTATAGAGAGAAGTGACTGCATGCAAGGAAAGAACTAACATTAAAATTTGTTGTAACAGTTGATGAGGATAAATACTAAGAGCTTTGGGTTTTAATTGATGAGATCCATGTTTAAACTCTATATATAATATGTTTAAGCAATAAGGAAGAGAGGAGAGAGAAAAAAAGAGTTATTGTTTTCTATATATGTTATAAAAAATTAAAAACTTATATATTCCTCGTGAAATGGTTATTAATAAATCATAATATAATTATGTGAAGTATATAAAAATATAATTATAACTTTAAATTAAATGGAAAGTAAACAACACCTAAACATCTTGATCTTTAAAAGCTTTTTTTTTTAGAGAAATCCATAGTATTCATGTGATTAAGTTATATTATCTTAATGATTTGTTCATGAACAAATTGTTGGATATGTATTGTATTCTTGTAGGTTCCTAGAGAAAAGGGGTATTGGTGGGGCGCAGGGGGTAGCAAGCCAACCATTAGGTGCGTTAACACTAAAAAGTTGCACACCATGCTCATTCCCTATCACATCATCTCATTCTTCATTTCCCCCACATTACACCTTCACTTATCCAAAAAACCTAAAGTCTAAGACAAAATTGGCCCATAATTATTATTTCACTTTCCATAAAATAGAGAAATGTGGCACATTCCTTGAAAAAAGAAGGAAAACCACCAAAATAGGGATAAATCTAAAAAAATGCAAAAATAAAAATAAAAAGGGGAAAACATTCAAAAATAAAAAAGAGTGGGAAAACCCTAAATGCCACCCAATACCAAGGTCTGCCTAATACCACGAGCTAAAACCAAAGCAATTATTTCTATAAATTAATGGTGAAGGTCCCTCATTTCAGACATTATTCTCCGTTAGCTACCTTACTATCACTTAATTGAAATTCCCACTGAAACTCTTTAAGCCCTTTTTGTGCCTTCTTGTTTAACGCATTGTAGAGATTAATTCCCCACCTCGTGACATGTGATTAAAAAACAAAAAAAACTGCTTGGAGACCAAAGACATGCTACATTAGACAACTGCAAGGACCCCAATTGACACAATTTCAAGGTACTCTTTCGTATATTGGCACACCATTTTTTATATAATAAAAATGAAAACTTTTCTTTCCCTTGCCCTTTGCTTGTGAAAGAATGAAAAAACATTAGATTAGATTTGTTTTCCATGCATTTTCTCCATCGAATCCATATTTTATTTTATTGTTATTTACTGAATATTTACATTCTCATTTTGAATTGCTACTAAGATTTCCCTAAGTCTTAGTAGGTGCTTTTAGCACAATCTAGTGTGAAAACACTAGCTACAGTTTTAGCGACTCCACCGGGTTCGATCTTTATCAATCTCTAGTTTTGTTTGGCCATACATTGTGGTATTCATTTGTTTTGCATTTTTAGTTTAGTGTATTTATTTATTGTTGTTTGCAGTCTATTGGTCTCTATCTGCTAGTTAAATACCTGAGAACCAACCTAAATTTGCCAGTCTGACCCCTGTCGATGTGGTAATTTTCAAAACAAATCCTTCTAGTCGAGGTCGCACTTGTCTGGCCCTTTAGAGTGACCTAGTCGCCCAGTTTTACTTGGAGTGAGTGACCCAATCGCCCCCAACAACCCGATAAGCCTATAACCTGCCTCCTACATGTTAGGTTGCACCTGTCTGCCTCTTTAGAGCGACCCAATCACCTAATTTTGCTGGAGCGAGTGACCCAGTTGCCCTTAGCAGCTTGATATGGCCAAATTGCCTCCTACATGCTAGGCCACACTTGCCTACCACTTTGGAGTGACCCAATCACCCAGTTTTACTCGAAGACAGCGATCTAGTCGCTCCCTATGGCCCAATAAGAGCAACATGTCTCCCTTAGGCCAGGTCGCCTCTATTTTCTAATTTTAAGCGACCCAGTCACCTAGTTTTTCCCAGAGTGAGCGACCTAGTCGCCCTGTTTTTCTTGATAAGAGTGACCCAACCTGTTCTAGGACATGTCTTCCCTAGTCGCGCCTATTTCGCAAACGTGTGACTTCTAGGTCACCTTTGTACCTTTGATAGGTGAGAGCTATGACTGTTTCTTCCCCTTTCAACTATTTTTCACCCCTCCACCCCTTATAGACTGCTCTGGTTTTTGCATACCTGTGTTTGCAGTCCCCTTCATGTTCTAATTGCATACATTTTCCTATTGTAGCATCCTTTATATTTGCATTTATGACAATTTCATTGTAGAGAAAAAATATGTTTTGAGTATTTGTTGCAATTCATGAAATTCATATAGATCTACTAGAACTTCATTTTTTTTTCAACAAGTTGTGTGTTTGAAAAATTAGTGCTTTCTTTTCTTGAAAATTAGATCCTTCATTGTAGTTGAAAAATAATTTTAAAAAAAAAGAAAAGAAAAAGAGTTCATTTAGTTCTTTATTTTTGTTTTAGTTATAATTTCTCATTTATATATCTGGGTACACCCCACATGTGCACACATCACATACCTTAAATATTACATGCTTGGTTCATGACCTCAAGCTGAGCCTTAAAATTTACCCTAACTCAACACATCTTAACCTCACTTGAGGAACAAAAAAGAATCTTGTAGTTAGGTAGGACGTTGGGGATAGGCATCTAAATAATTCCCCTTTGTCATTTAGATTTGAGACATAGTTTCTTTCCTTTAGGGTGATGAAATATTCTCATATTTGTGAACATGGTTGAGACCGATTTAACGGGGGGACGGGGGGATTGGGGACTCTTGTCTGATGAGGGTAAGTGGTAAGACTAGAACTAAATGGATGGGTGGAATGTTTCTCTCCACTCAGTGCTGCAAATCATTCAATTAATAGTCTTCAAACTAAAGCTGCAAGTAACCTTCCTTGACGTTTTTTGAACGAGGTAGCCTAAAATCCATTCTTTTAGGACTCTTGTACTTGGGATCCATCTCGGTAGGGGGATATCCTTGAGCCTTATTGGTCTTTCATTTCGTTTTGTTTGATTACATATTTCATCACCCTCCAGGGAAATTATTTGCGATAGATTCCATCTCTTGGTTACATGTTTGCATTCTCCTTTACCTGATAGGTTAATAGGTCATTTTATTTTTTTGGAGTGCTTCTTGTTGGCTTTGTGGCCACTTTGTTGCTGCTCACTTGCTATAACACTCAGTTGTAGTAGGTGTTTTGAGTTGATTGTTGGCCTGAGCACCTATTTATTGTGAGCTCTTCTCTTGCACACTTTGTTGCAGTTGGATTTTTAAGCCTTTTGGCTCGAGTTCCCCTTCTATTGATATTTGTCCTCTTGTAGACTCGATTGCATTGGGAGTTTTGAGCATATTCTTATACCATACCCATTTAGTATTTACACGCTTGTTATTATTGCTCTTCCAAGCTACTATATAGACTTCACAAGAAGTCACCTTAGTATGGTTTCTTAGATTACACTCGTCGGACCCTAGTTTGACACACTACTTCAACGTCTTTAAAACCACTCTCTGAGACATTTGAGTTTGAATCTGAGTCCTCTCAATTAGAGTCACCCACGAACAACCTGATGGTTGCTCATATTCTCTCATCTCGTGCCCATAACGTGGCCCCTTTTATGGAAGTCTAGTTGGAGGTGGGTTCCACAGGGGCATCCCCTGTCCGTAAATCCTCCTACCAGGAACCCACCTACAGTGATTCCACCCACTGGTAACCCACCTACAGGGAACCCACCTACTGGAAATCCTCCTACTTGGAACTGCCCCACTGGGAACCCACCCACTGGGAACCCTTCCCTGACTTTTCCTCTGCTCGAAGCTCCCATTAGAGAGATTTTGAGGTAAAAAATGTGCCTCCTAAGAAATATATTAAAAACATATTATTTGGGTATTTTATGGGGTAGGTATATTTGAAAACTCACCTTCTACACTACATTCTATGCACAATATAAATAACCATGGTTGACTTACATTTCAAAATTGACTAGAAATATAATAATAATAAAATCTACATTGATGTGATTACAATTTAATTGTAAATTCGAAAAAATATAATATCTTTTAGCTTTTATATGCATTGAACTTGGAAATGAAATTAAATAATAAAAAATACATTACAATGAAAAGATATTTTTTATGAGCAAATTTTTAATTTATATTAACCTTTTATGTTTAGTACTTGTCTCTTTTATATATATATATATATATATATATATATTCAAAAAAGGAGAAATACATAAATATATAACTTGAAATTAAGGATATAAAAATGCATAAATACAATATTTATTTGTATTTGTTCTTTCGAAAAGTATAAAATGAAAATAATATTATTTTATGAAAAAGTGAGAAATGACCTTAATTATCAGTATTTACATGAAGAAATCAATAATATTATTTTATTATGAGTAATTTACTTGAAAATGACAATAATATTATTTTATTAAAAGTGTGAAAATACTTTCATTATGACTACTTTACTTTATGACTTCAAAGCATTACCATGGTTACCTATGGGTTTTCATCTATCGTTGAAAATGTGACAAATAAGCCAACAATGCCACCTCAACCATGGGGGATGATGCCATCCTCTAAAATGTGATTGGTTGATTTTTAAGGCACATTTTCTTTGTTTGAGGCCTATGTTTTACCTCAAAATTTCTTTAATGATGTCTGTGAGTATGTCATTCATGGCCAATTAGAACCTTCTAGATTTAGCTAGACTGACCAATAATCTAATCCGCCATGATCCAAAATGAGCTTTGATGCCTACCAAAATCCCCTCAAGCATCCCCAAGTTTGAAGGGAAGATCAGGAAAGACCCCCAGAACCACATTATGTCCTTCCACTTATGGTGTTCCTCCAACTCCATAATGGACGATTCCATTAGACTATGCTTGGTACAAAGAACCTTTACTAGTGTTGTAGTTAAGTGGTACATCGACCAACCCCATGGGGTGCATCCGACCATTGCATCATTAGTCTCCACATTTTTCCAATTCTTCTAGTTTCCTATCTGCTATGGTGTGAGTCAAAGTCCTCCTTTCTTGCAGATAGACTACCGCTACCCACATCAGGGACCACATTCATGAGTGGCGTAGGTAGCGTAGTTTGTGCAAGATCAAAATTGATGACCAAATATTTATGGATTGGTTCCTGAAGTCCTTAATCTCTTCCATTGTAAAGGATGTAGCCTATGAATTCTTGGAGACCAAGGAAGAGCCTATCCTCAAAGCTCAAGAGTTTGACCTTATTTACACATAGTCTAGTTACATGTACACCATTCTTCCTGACTCCCCTCATGGAGACTCTTCTCAGAAGGATCCACCAAGGGAATATCATGCGATAGATGGTGTCATTGGAACTATCACATTGATAATCAAACCCTATGCTACTGTGCCCCCACGACGCCCCTCATATACGACAACATCCCTACTATGGTGTAACCATTAATGGGATCATTTACCCCACCTAGTTGTGGCCCTAACCTGTCCTGCATGTAATTTCATTCTGGAGTGACACCCTCTTATGTGCCTCTGGACCCTCCTTCTTGTATCCATCGACCATCCTACCAAGGGACCAAATACGGTGGCCCTCATCCTTATTATCTTGGCTCACTTCCAATAGCTCCACCAAAAGCTCCAGCTCAAGCCCCACCTCAAGCTCCTCCCATTCTACAAGGTAAAGTTTACACCAAACAAAACCAAATACAAACTCAACTAGTCCCCAATAAACAATAAGGGCACCCTAATAAGAGACAGTATAGGAATCGCATAAATAATCAACGTTGGAGAGGGGGTAGACCACCTCATAAGCCACCAAGAAATAATGGAGCTAATCCTACCATTTAGGATCCCAACCAACCACCCAAGGAAGGAAATAACCCACAGTTACAGACTAACCATCCATGTTATTTCTACAACGTCTACAACCACTGCACACAGCACTGCCCTCATTTGGCCAAAGCCTGACATCTTTGGGATGAGGATAATCTTCGAGATGCAACTACCACCCCTCAAGTGCAATATAATCCACCCCAACTTACTCAACCACCAATGGTGTTGCAAAACCTGCTTCCCACTTAAGGGGTAGTAGCCACACAACCTTTGGTGATGTATCCCATTATGACCATTTCCTTGAGTCAACCCGGTAATTTAGGGGTCCAACACCTTTTTATGATGTCGTTTTATGTTCACCTTCAAACTTGGCACAACTAGTATGGTTCACTTTCCAAAACCATTCCCATCAGCAAGGCCACTAAATCCACCCTTGTGGACCATTCTATGCATCTACCCAAACCTTCGACTAATGGGAACTCCAAAGTTCCCAAGTTTCCTCTACGTCACATTAAGAAGAATCCCGATGCTCGAGCCGCTCCCAATTTCAACATTGTGGATGATTTGGCACAATCCCCTGCTACCATGTCAACTTTGGAAGTCCTCTAAAACTTCCCTACGCAATAAAAAGTCTTACTCTATGCCTTAGGTGCAATTGATACAACTGATTCATGTTTGATGACCTTCGATTTGGATCAGTTAAAGTACCAGATGCCTTCATCCATTGCTTTCCAGATTCCTGTGACAATCTGAAACCTAGTCATCCATTGATGCATTGTCGATGAGTGTGCATCCACATGCACGATATAAACCTTTGAATGGAAAAATCTTGGGTCACCTAAGATAGATCCGTCAACCACAACCTTACATGCTTACAATGGTCGTGTGGCCCAACCCTAGGGACTTCTTCCGAATGTCCCTATTGAGTAGGCTGGTAAAAACATCCTCATTGATATTGAGGTTGTTAATGCTTGGCTTGATTACAACCTCCTCCTTGTGCTTAGCAACATGTATGCTATGAAAGCAGTCACTTCGTTAGTATTTTGGATCATGATGTTCCCTCATGAAGGGAAGGTTGTCAAAATTGACCAATTGACTTACTACGAACCCATGGGGTCGGCCACCCTAGAAAATTTCCTCCCCATGGTGGAAAATTCCATCAACACTGCTTCCATCCCATCACCCTCTTTCCTTAAGAATGGGTATCTTCTGTGAGGCTCCCATGACTGCCGCTTTTTAGGCCTTTCCTCCACCACCTTTGGTTGTAGAGATATCATATTTGTGCACCATCTCTTTTGGTAGACCTACACCCCAACCACAAACACAACCGCAACCGCAGCTAGTGCCCACTCCAACCAGTTTCCTAGAAACCAATGAGGAGTTTCACCTATCTAGTAAATTCCCTTGTTGTTTTTGCCTTCGATAATTATGAGCACTCCAGTACTGACAACTCTTAATATATCGGGTTTGATTTTAGGCATCCCCATTTGGTATCTCAACTCACCAAAACCACCTTTGAACCCATAAGTCGTTCTAGCACTGGTGCAACCCATCGATACAGCTAATTTCCTACCCTCAGTTTGTCCACAACGACACCCTCTGTGTCCCCATATTCTCTAGTAGTGTCGAAGGAAACACCTAGCACTACCCCACCTCCTCCCAAGAAGAAGGCTGGGGGAAACATGAAGAATATGACACCACCTCCCAACCAAAACAAATTCATGAAACCACCCCCAATTGCCTTAGCTCAAGCATCATTGCCTTGCACTTTATGAAAAGTTGTGGGCCATTCCACCCATAATTGTAGATGCCTATTTTACGTACTCACATGCACACATTAGGTGATCATCCTAATGAGAACATCGTAGTCATCCAATTTCCTAACACCACCCAACAATGCACCAAATACCTTCACACAAACTGTCCTAGCGTTGTCTATGGTATTTATGACCATTACTCTCACCATTGCCCAAATTTTCATGAGTATTGATCTGTGTTGGCTTACTTACGTTGACTCTTCTTAGAGTCTCAAGTTACTTTCATTGATGAAGTTCACCCCCTGACATCTTCTTCGAATGAGAAAAACCCCATATATGTTATCTTGTCACATGATCAACTGCCCATGGCATCGTCCACTGTCGACACTTCTGATCTCACTACTCGATGTTTCCGAAGTGACAAGGAGATCCACAAAGCTCTAACAGAACCTGAATTTCCTTGGGATGACATGCACCATTGAGCATACATCATTCTAAGGAGTCTAGTGCACCTTCATCTGATCAGTTATCGATGGAGTCAAAAGACATCCTCCCTCACAGTAACATTGATTGGTTCAAACACCCAATCCTAGCCCTTGATGCCTTTGAGGAGAGGAACATGGTCAACATATATCCCACTATTCAAGTAGATATTTATGTCAAACCAGGCATCACCAACAATATTACTTTAGGTTCCTCGTGCACCCATGATGAGCTTTTCTCCTACAAGGAACTTTTCGAGGAGTTTCATGATGTTTTTGCTTGGTCCTACACCAAGATGCCTGGTCTTGATCCTGCCACCATTGAGCACTATATTGACATATCGCCTGATGCTCACCTGTCTACCAAAAGAAAAGACCATTTCATTGATCTAAAGTGTCAGTCATAAAGGTTGAGATAGAAAAGGTACGCCAGGTGGGCTTCATTTACCCAATTGCTTACACCACTTGGGTTTCTCAAACGTCTACCAAAAAACCTTCCTATTGTAGAAAGGCCCATAAACATTTAAAATCGTAAAATCGAACCTTGTCTCTCCATCTTTCGATTTGGTCCCCAGCACAAATTCATAATGTGATACTGATATTAGAATCAATAATGGGCTCCAAGGTGTGAGGATGCCTCTGGAGTGTCCTTCTACATCAATGCTTTCTATTTTTCAATATTTAACACACTCATTGATTACTTCTTCTACTTTTTTACTTTCCATCATCATTTCTTGGATTAATAGAACCGACAGCTTTAAATTGCTTATGATCTTCTTGAGGTAATTTTCCTTGGAGCCCCCCCTAGCCCTCCTGCATTAAAGGAGAGGATTAGCATTAAAATCCCTTTCCAAGGGCCTTTTCAACTCTAATATCTCGACTAATTGTTGTCTTCTTTCCTTGTTTAATGTCGATTACTGCTTGTTTCTATTCCTTCAAGAGCAAGGACTTCCTTTCGGCCTGGAATTTATGTAATGAATTGAGAGCTAGACCCCTTGAGGAGACTAAATCCTCCTCTTCCTTAGTGTTGTCTTTTTTAGCGCATTAGATGTACTTAATTTTGATTTGCTCTTCGTCGATATTTTTTCCGGGTCTAATTCTTCATTTTTCTTTAATAATATAAAAGAATTATTTGGAGGAACAATATTTGTACCTTTGTTCTCCTGAGTTGGAAAGTTGGCATGTGGTGACCTACTTTCTGCGTCTATGTTGGGTTGTCCCTTTGTTTGGTCCGCCATTCTGACTATTATGTCGTCAATTGACTAGTCCTCCCCTTTCTTCATGTATAATTCCTCTACGTTCATTAAACGTTTCGATAGCACCACCTTCTGTATTTATGTCTTCTTTTGTGTCTGTAGAGGAGATGGTGCTGTCTTTTTTTACCCAAATCTTTCTAGATCGAGGCTTTTCGTTTTGTATTGTGCAATAATTCTATAGATGCCCCACCTTTCGACAATGATAACACCAAAACAATAGCTTCCAATAATCCAGTCTCTGTGTCCATAGGCTCCCGTGCATCACAATTATAATTTATTCAAACAAACCTTCTCTCATATCCATCTCTACTAAAATTTTGGTGAATCTTCGATCGATTTTGGTTTCCCAATTTTCCTCTAACGCAACAAATCTGCCCAGTTTATTCCCAATTGCTTCCAATATCTGTTCCTGCCAGAATACCATTGGTAAGCTTGGAAATATCACCCAAACCTGTTGTAGGTTGTGTGGTTCCCTCCTCGCGTTGAAATCCACCTTCCATTTCTTCAAAATTAGACTCGATTGGCCCTAGTGCCAGTTCCTCTTCAAGAGTTTTTTGTCATCCTCCTTGTTTCACATTTTGACTAGGAACCAACCTCTCGGGAGTAAATGAAATTTCAATGCGTAGCCCAGGCAGGTACTCTAATTGGACTCCTTCCACCTTTCCAAGGGTTCTCTTCCTGTCACCTTCTCACACAATCTCCCTACCAGGGCTAGAATCAAGTATTCGGGAACTTGTTAAAGGTAAATGTCTTTCCCCACTGTTAACTCCGCGTATCCTTTTTTCGGTCGAATTCCCTTGGTTTTCCTAGACCTTTCTCCCTGTTGAGGTTCTGTCATTCCCATAATTCTCTAGATTGTTTTTTGTTATCATCGTTGCAGGTGACCGCATCACCTTTTGTGCCACTAAATCCCCAAGTACATCCATTTTTTGCGTACAATGTACCTCCTGATCCGTGCAAAAGACCGGGTCGTCCATGGGTTCATCGTCATAATCCACCTCGTCAAAAAACATGTTGTCTCCCTCGGTTTTGCATGCTGCATGATGGAGCTTTTGCAACGTGACTCTTCATCGGTGTGGTTGTATGCAGAGATATTACACATTAAATTTAAAGAAATAAAAGACTGCTGCTACTTGTTCACTTCTCTTCTCACCTTCGCAATCTGTTAACCCACCACAGAGCTCCATATTCATTATATATATATATATATAATTTCAAACTTTTTATATATCTTTTACTTTGAATTTCATTCCTGAACTGAGCAATATGCTGATAAATATATCTTCTTCTACTTCTCCTATCTACTTCTTCTACTTGCCTTCTTAGGCTCTTCTCTTTTACTTTATATTTATGCCCCTCACGTTCCAAATCCAAAAAAGGTTAGGATGAGTTGCTTACCATCTTGAGCTGCCATCCTAGTTAAAGAAAATGCATAATGTATTTAATGTTTTCTAAGACATACAATTTTCAATATCCTTTCTTGGTGGTCAAAGTCCAACATCTTAGAGAAAATTTGACAAAGTCAATGCTAATAGAGAAATGTAGAAGGATAAAGTTTGGCATCTATATATGAATTTTATTTTAATAATAATTTATTTTTAGAAATTTATTTTTCGAATAATAAATTCTAATATAATGTAAAAGATTTAAGACTTCCTTCCTCATTTAGGTAATGCATTTTCCCGTACCCCCCACATATATATAAATATAATCCTTGTTTTTAACTTCACTCTTGCTAGCTCATATGGTAAAGCTAAGGCTTGAAACCTAAATCCATGCCAATCTTATATTATGAGGTGTGAAAACAGCTATGTAGCTCCACAATAGTTAGGTGTTGACCGCTTCCAATTCAATAAAATACAGATAACGTGAAGTGTGAGGAAACGATGCTGGACCCTTTTCATCCACACGAAACATGCTCGCCTCAACTTCCTCTTTACTTCATAATGGAGACGGGTCGACTTTCCAGGCAGCTACACCCCCCCAATAATTGAGATGCCAAACGAACGGATTACAACGATTACACGTGTCGCTTAACGAATGGATCATCGCCCAGTAGTAGCCTGCTTGATGCATTTAAATATGGCCATTCCCCCATTCGTTCTTCATTCTGTCTTTCGAGTTTTGGGCGATTTTCTGAACGCGATCGGTATACCTTCTCTCGGTTTATTTCTTTCAGGTATCAATTCTCTCTATTTCTTAGTCTTTGATGCGGTTGATTACTGACCTCTGTGTTCCACCAGGTTCCCTGTCGTTTTTATGATCTTTTGGTCTGTAATGAGTTTATGTTGCTTTAGATCTGTAAAATTAGTTGAAGGTACGAGTCTTTGTTGCGAAATTTGAGAGCTTTTTGGCTTGTTTATGCCTTTAAATATTGTTATTCAGGGTCTCTGATTATGCCCCTTGATTCGGCAGGTTTTGTATTGTGTAAATTCCAAGATGCAGATATTCGTGAAGACCTTGACCGGCAAGACCATAACTCTTGAGGTAGAGAGTTCTGATACCATTGACAACGTGAAGGCGAAGATTCAGGACAAAGAGGGAATTCCACCCGACCAGCAGCGTCTCATCTTTGCCGGTAAGCAGTTGGAGGATGGACGCACTCTCGCCGACTACAACATCCAGAAGGAATCCACTCTTCACCTCGTCCTCCGTCTCAGAGGTGGAATGCAGATCTTTGTTAAAACCCTGACTGGCAAGACCATTACTCTGGAAGTTGAGAGCTCTGACACGATTGACAATGTTAAGGCCAAAATTCAAGATAAGGAGGGGATTCCACCCGATCAGCAGAGGTTGATCTTTGCTGGAAAGCAACTCGAGGACGGACGCACTCTTGCCGATTACAACATCCAAAAGGAATCGACTCTTCATCTTGTCCTCCGTCTCAGAGGAGGAATGCAAATCTTTGTGAAAACCCTGACTGGAAAGACCATCACGCTCGAAGTTGAGAGCTCTGATACTATCGATAATGTGAAGGCAAAGATTCAGGACAAGGAGGGGATTCCCCCGGATCAGCAGAGGTTGATCTTTGCAGGGAAGCAACTTGAAGATGGAAGAACTCTTGCAGACTACAATATTCAGAAGGAGTCAACGCTGCATCTTGTCCTTCGGCTTCGTGGTGGTATGCAGATATTTGTGAAGACGTTGACAGGCAAGACCATCACACTGGAGGTTGAGAGCTCTGATACGATCGATAATGTAAAAGCGAAGATTCAGGACAAGGAAGGAATTCCTCCTGATCAGCAGAGGTTGATCTTTGCTGGCAAACAGCTGGAGGATGGGCGAACTCTCGCCGATTACAACATCCAGAAGGAGTCTACACTTCATCTCGTCTTGCGTCTGCGTGGTGGGTTTTGATATTTGGAAGACAAGCAGCATCGATATTCTCATCAATAATGATTACTTAGATTCCGCGTAATATGGATTTTTACTGGTTCTAAATGTTTTTATTTACATGGTACATGTTGTTTTGACCTTATGTACATTTATCTAAATTTAAATAAAGCGTTACAGTTCTGTGTTATTGGTCAAATCATGTATGCGCTGTATCTCATCGTTTTCTATTATATTATATGGCCCAACGTTTTCTACTATTATATTTATATTATATGGTACAAGATGGAAACACCATATGGTCCCTTATCACAACCAACAGCAAGATGACCCCAGAATGACTAGTCAAATATATAGCATTCACATAAAATAAGGTTTATGTTTGCCGTGCTAGTGATGGGTTGTGTAATCACAAACTCCAATCAAAATACCAAATTAAAGCTATTTTTCTACATAAAAAAAATCTGCAAATTTGATAATAAAACTTAGTTTTGATTTTTATTTACCAATTTATTAATATGGAAAAAAATGGATAGATGCTATTTCATCTTAGCTTTGACTTTGAAAGATAGTTTGCATCATATTGAATTCCTTGTATGTGTGTTTATGGGTGATGCCATAAAATGATAATGTTAGTTCTTTTATTCTTTTTAACTAATTTTGGAGTATTGTTACATGTAGTTTATCTTTACCATTTATTCTATCAATTATTACTTTTGAATCATCAAAAACCTTTAGTACCTTTAGCTTTAACTCCTTTGCAAAATACAATAATATCCATAATGCGAGCACCACCACAGGTTATCTCCCCTTGCCCCGTCAAAAAACCCCTACAACAATCTTTGGAAAATAAGGGCAGATGATGTATTTTAATTCTGTTTTTTTAACATGCACTTCCATCTCTGAAAATGAGGCAACAATTATTTTTACAGTGTACTCGACATAAGGTTTTATGTCTTCAAAGATATAGTGATTGCATGTTTTCCATACCACCCAACATACAGAAACATTTTAGCCCGTCAGGTTGTATAGTTTTCGCCTCCAAACATCCATTCAAGATTCCAACATATCACCATACCAGACATATGTAGTATTTGTTAATCCCCTCAGGATGGAGCATACACATTTAGTGAAAATATTATCATATAGGCTCCTCATGAGAAAAGCATAATATGCTTATACCCGATCCCATAAAACCCCTCTTAACCAGATTTTTCTAGGTTAAAATACACAGTTTTAAAGCTAGCCAAAAAAAGATCTTACATTTTAATGGGATCCGCCATCGCCATACAGCCAAGTGCCACCAAGTGATTGTTGTTTGATGATCATACCAAAGTTCCTCAAGCAGTTTTACCAAATACTATTCCAGCTATCTTGTTCCAAGACCAAGCGAAGCAGTCCACCTCATTCGACAACATAATACCCCCTTTTTTGAACCACAAATGTAATCATCCCAATCCATACCATAGTTTTCCGCCAATTCCAAATCTATAGAGGTCATCCAATCTGAGATTGTGAGTCTATTATCTCGATTCTTAATAAAATGGTTCAATGTTTTCCTTCTTGACCTATTAAGTACATTTACCAATTATGGTGATAAGATAACTCTATCCGATCCACCCATGATCGGATCCATACCCACCCGTATGGATTCCTTGCTACTTGGCATCCATGGCAACCATTGTCCAAGAATCTTGAAACCACTTGTAATACCACACCATATATTTGAAACACCTCTCATGGGTTTCTTGACCATTTTGATCCACTTCTCAGCCCCCAGGTTTTTTAGATGTTTTGTTGCAATGACCCTATGCCATAGATTGTCCATAAAGAGGGCCATCATGATAGAATTTTTGGTGTTAGAGCTTTGGAAAATGAGTATAAACTTTTGGTGCCCCACCCACCAAGTGATTTAGGCTTGGAAATAATCTCCAACTTGACTAGATGGAATTTTTTCCTTTCAGACAATCCTGACCACATAAAATTGAAGATCATGTTGTTGATTGCTCTGAGCATGGATTTAGGCACTTTACATAATGATATCCAATAAACTAGCAAATTGGTTAAAACATAATTAATCAGAGTCAACATGCCACCCATCGAGAGCCATCTCAAACTCCAATGTTTTATCCAAATTTCGAATTTTTTGATTAACCAGAACCAGTCTTTCACCATATAATTATTGGTTTTGAGTACATATCCCTGATATTTGGTTCCATCTTCTAATCTCTTGAGTGCAAATGGGAAAATAGTATGGAGCAAACATATATCACTTTCCTCTACCTTGTGGTAGAGAAAGATTGATTTCTTATCACTAATTTGCATACCCAAGGTGTTGTAAAATTTGTCCAAAATGTATTTGTATCTAATCAATTCACCAATTTTACCCAAACCAAAAATCATAACATCGCCCACAAATATAAAGATGTGTAATTTTAATAATAGTAGATATACTAATGCTAGAGATTCCACCCCTCTCTTTCTAATTCTATCAACTTGCTTAGTCCTTCAATGATAAGAAGAAAAAGAAGGGGTGATAAAGGTCATCCATGTCTAATTCCCCTAGTGCCTCTGAAGGAATTTGTTGGGGATCCATTTATGATGTAAACTAATAGATTGAATGCAAGCCATAATCCAATTTGTAGATTCGAAGTCCAGTCCCACTTGTAATAAAATCAACCTGAGAAACCCCCAGTTTACCTAATCATATGATTTTACCAAATCTAGTTTTAGGACCCAAGCCTGCAACTTTTTTGTCTTGATGCTGTGGAAAATCTCTCGAGCCACTCCCACAGCATCAAGAATTTGTCTATCTTGTAGAAAACCAAATTGTTCCCAAGAAATGTATCTAGATAGAACGGGCTTTATTCTATTTGCTATAATCTTGGAGATGATCTTGTAAACCAAATTACACAAAGAGATAGGTCTGAAGTCGCTAAAAGATTATGGCTTCACTACCTTGTGAATTAAGGCTATATAAGTTGAGTTCATACCTTCATATATTCTTCCATAACTTGTAGGCTAGCAATTGCCCCAAGAAGGTGCAATAATATGCCGAATAGGTGAAATAAAATAGGATTCCACACTAGAAAACAAAATTGATATGGCTAAAGCAATACTTTTTTAAGTATTTAGATAAAAGATATTAAGATGCAAGTATTTTATTATTTAAAGATTAAAGTTAAAACATATCAATATTTATAGTGATGTGTATATTTTATTGTTACAAAGTGACACATTTTTCTTATATTAAAGTTTAAAATGCATTCTAAATGCAATTAGAAACAAGCAAGTGATCATTTATAATCATTATTGACTACATGTCTAAAACATATAAACATAAAATGGAAATAGGAAAACAAGCTAAAAGTTTTAAACGATGTGGGCCATCATAAAAATCAAGTAAGACAGTGAAATGTGCTACAATTTCCAAAGAGATTGCAATGCTAAATTGGGTGAATTCAAATTACATATTTATAAGAGGTCAAAATCAATACTAGGAACACCCATTTGCTTGTTCATTTTATTTATATTTTGACAAATTATAAAAAAAACAACGAATGCACCTATGCATCCCTCCATCTTCTTTATTCAGAATCAAATCCAATTAAAATTTTCTTCAACCCTGAAATCCTGAAAAGAAAATAAATATTTTAGATATTTAGTACTTTTTTTTGGCACAGATTGGACATTTTGCACTGTTCTCATAAGAAGGTTACAAAGGAGAGATTATCACTTATTAGTGATATTGGATTTACTTTATTAATCATGAGATAAAAGAGAACATCATATAGAAATATAATGGAAGATTTATGGGACAAAGTAAAACTTGCAACAAAATGTATAAAAGCTACAACAACTTCCCGACAAAGTGTATAAGAATTATAGCTCAGCTGGGACATTTACCTTAAACAACTATGTAAATTATTCAAGATATCACGACATTATATGTACAACATTTTCAACTTCTCCTTTCTTGCAATGTAAGCAAGGAGATGGGTTATACATACACAGGTTATATAATTTATGTATAGAAATTTTCTTTACATGCACTTTTGTTTGCTATAAATGATCATTGAGTTGATCTTAGTATTGGTAAGTTCCAAAAAGGCCTTCATCCAATAAAAATTGTAGAACACAATGCTTATTTTCTCAAGAATGCAATATTGAAGACAATGAAAGATGAGGAGAATTCATGTTTTGACTGATAACTTAAATTGACATATTATGTCTTTTAAGCATGGAGATTTTCTTTAGTGAGTACTATTGTCAAGGCACATAAGAAGGGGAAGATGCAATGCGATGTGTTTTGATAAGTAAATGAATCAGCATGACACACAACTCTGCAATATTGCAAAATCTGCTTCCTCTCATAGTCAGATTGCAATGAATACATATTAAACATAAAATATATATAGAGAAACTATAAGCAATTCCCAAGGGATGTGATTACATACTACAAAGACACACCTGAGTTGAACAACTATATAACCTGGATTTTAGATGGCACGTCGGCATGTTGCAATGACATAATTGCATCAATGGTAGATGCATATGCAAAATGGGCACAATTAAAGGTAGTAAAATTTGCAGATCTCTATTTTACCAACATGGACAGGAGTCACATTTTTTTTCTTGTAGAACTGATACAACATGAGATCCTATTTAGATAAGAGTAATCCAGATGCCATTAAAACCATTAAAGGAAGTTTCCTATAGATCGTCGTATTTTATGGGAAACATGCAGGTAACATGAGAAAATTTTTCCACATTCACTGGGAAGTACTCTTTTATTGGACAAGAAACATTAGGGATATGTTCGAGGGAGTGGGATGGGTTCCCATGCAACATTGGTTTGGACCAAAAAGAAGTTGATAGAAGAGAAGCCAATGCACATGATAAGTTTTGTTTATTTTGATTGAACTATTTACAAGATGTAATGGTTAATTTAGTTGCTAATGAGAGAGTCTCTTGATGCATAATTTCATGAGGGAAAGGACTAAATACAAAGAAAATGCATGTGATACCTAGAATCTAGTTAAAACGATAAATCTTGTCTGTCACGAAGCATGACACTAAAGGCATGAACATTGTCCCAACCATAGACCATATAATGATGAGTCTAAATATCCATAATTAAAAGAATGAATGATACCATACATATTTTGAAATTAACTTTGACGAGTATTGCCAATTTTATTTCTTCTTCATTGTACAATTTTCTGTAACGTAATCAAGACATGTAAAAATTTGTATTGATGTCTAGGAATCTGGAATGGTGCCTTTTTTTGCACAAGAATGTGAACTATACATAACAGTAAATTGGATATACAATTTATTTCCACAACACAAAGAAGACATGTTGGAGAGATGTTGCCATTGAAAAACTATAGTCTACTATTTTGTAAATCCAAATGCATCAAAAGCCATCATAACAACTACCTCCTAATCACAGTTCTTGAGATATTTCTCCAAAAACATTTTTTTTTGTGGCAAAACATGATTACAAATGCAAGACATCAGTGTATTTATACAATATGTAAGCATAGTATAGTTCATTTTTGTTTTCTTCTCCCTACATTGTCATTTTATTATGCTCTACTCTTCTTGTTGTTACAATATGCTATTATCAAGTGTAGCAAGAAAATTTTAAAAACAATTCAACAGGATAAAGGTAACAGAAACAAAATAACCAACTAGCCACTCTTTACATGTGAGATATATTAACATATAGAAAGCATAAACCATCCCTACATGAAGGAATAAATGTATTGAAACCACATATAGATTATAAAAAGGATGTTGAAAAAGTTTAGAGAAAGGATAATCCAAAAAAGGCTCATACAAACATCCTAACAGTCTACAAGAAGCGTTGTTATTATGTTTTAATGAAATCTCCATTCTTAATATTTCTATTAATTTGATTGTCTGAGCATTCTTAATATTTGGACTTC
The DNA here is from genome assembly GCA_001517045.1 of Pseudotsuga menziesii. Classification (NCBI taxonomy): domain Eukaryota; kingdom Viridiplantae; phylum Streptophyta; class Pinopsida; order Pinales; family Pinaceae; genus Pseudotsuga; species Pseudotsuga menziesii. The sequence goes on from LPNX010265356.1 coordinate 171,638, forward strand.
ATAAAATTTGGATGAACTTATTTCGTTGTGCATAACTTGGCAGTCAAAATGTGTCGTGTGTAGTAGCCTTTTACTTCTATCTTAGTTGAATTTACAAATCCTCACAAGCTTAAATTACAAGTATTTTTAACTGATCTTGAACAAAAAAGAATGTAACAAATGAACATATAGCTAGAACACTAAATGCATAAGTTTAAAAGGTCATATGGGTTCACAATTGGCATAAAAGTCACATTGTTTAGTAAAGATACTAACAATTTTCCTTTTTTGAAATGTGTCAAACCAATGTTGAACTTGAAGAAAAACACATGCTCATATGAAATGAAAATAGTAACAAACCTACACAAAGTCAAAGCAAGGAGAAAAGATGGAAGTAAACAACAAATTCTCTCTATATCAAGCAAATTTGATAAAATAAATGGAAAGATAAGGGATAAATCAAGGCAATTGCAACAAGCATAGGAATTAAACATTTTTATATAAATTAGCAGCAAAGGAGAAAGCAATGAACCTAATAGACTTATGACATGCCTGCCCCTATTTATACAAAATGCAAGTGGATAATGGGGACACTATATAGTGTGAAAAGAGAAGCCTCGAAAGTAAACGACAATTTTAAGGGAAAATGTGAGAAGGAAACATCAATAAATAAAAAAATTGGAATTTATTACACTGGAAAACAAGGGGAATTTAAAACAGTTTCTTGTTACCTCTTGTTGGCCTCACGTGTAGGTAATTTTCAGATGTAGGCGTCCTTCCCCACTTCCTTTTTCCTGCAGTAATATAATGGTGTCAATAAAAAATAATCTAGAATATAATAATGAGTAAAAGATCTAGAGTTTGGATAAAAGCTAAAACACGCAACACATTGACGAAGGGAAAAATTGAGAAAACAAGATAGAGAGGTTAATAATCAATAAAACTTATCAATTCTCATGGTAGACTAATCTCGCACACTACACAATACAAAATATAGGGCTATAGCAGTACTTTGCATGCACTCTACAACATCTACAAAGCATGTAATCATATGCATGGAGGCATATGTAAGGAAAATGTTAGATGACTACTTTGAAAAAAATGCAAGGCATACAACCTATGTTACCGGATCCGCCACCCAGTTTGTAGGATTCATGGATCCATGGATCCAATACGTATCAGGATCATATCATCCTAGGATCCTTCATGGAAATGGATCCCCTGCAGAAGGAAATGTATCCTAGTCCCATGAAATGTATCCTATGAAAAATCAAACAATTCCTGAAATTTTCAAATGGATACTAAAACTTCCAGTGCTTTTATGACCCACTAATCCCCCCCAAAAAATTGGTTTTTAAGGAATAAATTTAAAAACCCTAAACACCTAATGGATAAAAGCATAAAACCCATTATTCTTCAAGGTTTGATCTATCCTTATGTCAAGATATTCTCTTGAATAGTTATATATGAATATCAAGGTGTACTCTCAACGTATAAAACCTACAAAAAAACAAAACCACATAACATAATACCACAAAAGCAATACTTACCTCTCCTTCTCTAGAGAAATGATCTTGAAGATCCCCTTTTGTAATTCTAGGGGACACACTCATAACATAAAGGTTGTTTTCAGTAGTTGCAACATCATTTGAGTCCTAGCTCCTAATTAAACCAAGGCATGAAAAACATAATAAATAATCTTAATTTTTCTAATGCATAATTTTTTGGGTGGAATATTTTTTGACACCGTAGAATGTCACTGCATAAAAACATTTAAATGTCCTTTCCTACAACGGCTCCGAGACCTTGAAATTGACCTCGATATAGAACGATTTATCCTTACTAGTGAGTATGAATCATACCTTTAAAATATGAAAACGATAAAATTCAAATATCTGCAATACATTGATGCAACTTGAATGCAACACAAGGAAAAATAATTACAAGAAGCTCAGTATTTTTAGTAGAACTCACCTCGATCTCCTTGAGTACGATTGTATGGAAAAAATGAAATATAAAGCATGTCAGCATAATATATAAAAAATCAAATAGACTTGAACACATTTTTTATGCAATTAAAATTTCCATGTGAAAAATACTTCAAACCGCTTAAATCTATATATGATGTTTGAAGCTCCTAAAAACCTAGAATTTGACAATTTGATTAACTTTAAAAACCTAGCTACAAAGTTCCAAGTTGTGTAGTCATAATGTATTTCAATGTATTTTTTATTGGGACCAATGGTTGAACATGGATGTGACCTATACAAGGAAAATCCTATTCTTGTAGATGGACGGAAAATGCAGTAACCTTTCCAAATGCACATTGTTGATTTCTCACAACTCAAAACAACACGTCACTTCCTGTAGTCATAAAATGCACTTTTCCATCTAGAGATTCATTCTTCATAAGAAATTCTGAAAACAAACTCTATAGTCCCATGCTTTCTTTTGTTTTTTTTCCCTTCCATATTCCAATAGCAATTTTCCCAAAATGTTTTTGTTGTGAAACAAAGAAATATGAAACAACGAAAAATACCAAAGTGGGGAATTATGATTCAGGGAATTCCCATGATCAAAAGTGCCCCCTCTTTTGTGAGAGTTCAAATCATTCCCTGCTCTGATACCATGCTGAAAAACAGAAAGAAAAAAAAACAACCACATTTATAAAGAGAAAGCAAATATACATAATAAACTTTAAAGAATTGCTCTTCACTAGACATGAAAAAATTTATAAATAAATGTGGGATAGCAGAGGAATCCAATGCCCCAAATAATACGAATCACAAAATTTGTTACCAAGAACACAAAATAAAACTGGTTGGATGTACAACTATACATTTTTTAACGGTACTCGTATGTATTTATGCCAAGCAATAAATAAATAACTACGATCTTGGCAAAACTAAAACTCCCGAAACAAACTTGTGATGTATAAAATTACATATTTTATGTTTTCCAAAAGAAAATTTATGAACATGATAGTATGAGGGAAATTTAGCTTGGTTTATAAAGTAGTAGCTATATTGAAATTGTTGTTCTCTGTCAGTAGAGGAGTTGTTCCTTGTGGGATTTTTCTTCCAAGAGAACTGCTTAAGGACTAATTTATTTATTTTTTAGTTGAATTTTGTAGATTCTTTTTTTATTTTTCCTCTTTAAAGCATAGTCAAAACCAAAGTACTTTGAATTCCTTGAGCTTATTTCAATCACCTTGAAATTCATCCTGCCATTTGAATTTTGCAAAAAATATAGGAGCCTCCACATTCTCTAAGAGAAGGGATATGCTGGAAAAACTATGTGAAGCGTGGTGTCAATACTCTAAATAAGGTGGAATTTTAGGTAATTCTAAACACCAGATTTCTGAACTATAATCCCAAAGAGAATTTGGAAACATTCTTTCAAAGGCAACAATATCTAAGACGCAAACATTTGGGGACACTAAGTTTGTCTCCACAGTTTGAGAAGTTTTTTGCGTTGTATCTATAATAATTAGCAAGGATTGATTATCTTATACATTTTACAAAATAACAATTCCACATGGATAATAACAATATGATGTTTTTCATCCAACTTTGTTATGTTGATATTGGGTAGATGATGGTGAAGAATTAGAAAGGATGAAATTACTCTAAAGTATGTTCTTTTCCTACTGAGTGATAAAAATGGTTGAGGTATTTATCTTCTTTAAAAGCAGAGCACTACATGATGATCCGCATTGATAGATATATTCACTTGAAATTTGTAGGAGAGAGATGTCTATTAAACAGTATATTATGAAGGATGATAAACAAATAGTAAGTATCCAGTGGTCGGTGAATACCTTCCAAGCCACATTGAGAACATATAGATATCTTCACTTGAAATTTGTGGAAGAGAGATGCCTATTAAACATTAAAATATGCAGTATAATATTAAAAAAGATATTAAGAAGCCAGTGGTCGATGAAGACCTTCCAAGCCACACTAAGAACAGGGGTCCATAATAAGCATGGAGTGACAAAATATTGCATATAACAATGCATGATCCACATTGATAGATATAGCCTGTTATATTTTGTAGGAGAGATGCTGCATGTTAAGAATTAAAATATGTCGTATGATAGAAAATTATTAAGCAATCAATAACCTGATGAAGACCACCATAATGAGAACATGAGTTCCTACTAACCTTGGAGTGATATTTAAACTTTGATCTTTGGCAAGTCAAGAGAATTCCATTCTTCTAGTGGGCTTAAAAAGGTTATGGTTCTATTTGTGTTCTCGCGGAATCATAACTGATACACAAATCTAAGAAGTTGGATAAGTTCCTTCATTTTCTTCTTGTTGATCCATTCGAAATATAAGGACCATATAGGCTATAAATATGAAATTTGACTCTTCAATTCCCTATGACCATAGTTGTTCATGATTTTCCTTGGACATATATACTAATACAATCAACATTTGCTTCAACTCCCATACAAGCTATGGGCCAGGTATGCTTGTGATTATTTTATTTGACAAATTACCTTGTTGCTTCAATATGATAACAATGAATGATGGGATGCAATGTAGGTTTAATAATATTCCAAGTATCAATGCATATGTAGGCTTAAAGAAGGCTAGATTATGCAAAAAAAACATAAAGTAAAATAGATGTGATGTAAAGTAAAATAAATGAATTGCATAACAAGAATATTCAATGAAGGCAATCCATCTAGGTGAAGAGCTACCAAATATGGAAACATTGGTAACTTTGGAGGCATTATTGGTAAAGGGATGTGTGTATCAAAAGTGCATACTTAGATACCTAAATAAAATATAAAAACCAAGTAATTAAAGGAAACCAATTGTAAACCAAGTATAGATTCTTCACCTTGTGGAAGTCCACTTAGAAGTGAGTACCAAGGACGATGAATTCATCAACAAGGTCAAGAAGTAGATCAAGGTACGTGGATGGAGTCCATCATGCGCTACAAGGATATGATGAACAAGGGAAAATAGTATGCCCAGATGCATTGCATTAGCATTTGTGTTACTGGTTTTGAATTGTCTTTTTAGTGTTTTGGGCATATTTTGTTGCAAGGAAACAAGTAAAAGTGGTATACTGGCTATGAAATCTCAAAATTGGAGGATATTTTGATAAAGTCATGTAGATTCCATTTGACATCCTCCTATGAATCCTCGCTATTATAATTTTGGTTAAAAATCATCAGATCTCACGGCTTATATTGATATTTTTCTTTTTTGTAAAAACTGAACAAAAGCAAGAGTACATGTCAAGCTAGGGAAGGTTGGATATGGTGCCAAATCAATTTCCTCTTCTAGCTAGTACGAAACTCCAAGAACTGCAAGGAAAGTGTCGAATAGTCAGAGGCTCTAACAAAGTATATTATAACAGTTTATGGCACAAGGAAACAACTAATGAGAAGAGGAAAGAATATAATTTTGAAAATGATAAAGATAAAACTAATGCTAACTTGAACTTAAGCAACCACTAAACGAATCAATTTAATACTTTCAACCAATTTGACAAGATTTATTAAAATGGATGAAGTTGTAATTGTGGAATACTCTAAGATGGCATTTCATAATGCAAACAGAGCATGTAAAAAATGTTTTATTTATATAAATCAATTGGAAACCCTCGTATGGAAACAATCTATTCTAATGTGAAAGTTATTAGGTTAAAGAACGACAAGATATAGTTGTTTCCTTATTGGAAGAAGGGGAAAGAGGTGCTATTTACTCAAAACCAAGTGCACATAAAGTAATTTATTTGGTGCTAAATTATACGAAGAAAGAGAATTTGGAAGAAAAGAGGTGGCAGTGGAAGAAAGATAATTTGATAATGTTTGTAATATTTGTTCATTGCAGGACCAATAACATAGTCATTTCTTATAAATCCACACATTTCTATAAATTCCTTGTATGCTTATAAAATTGTTTTTCCATGCCTTGCTTAGTATCTATGTCACCTCGCTTGTGCAGAGGGGGAGAGTATAATTTGAATTGTGGAATGCATTGTTAACACAACACAATGGAAAAGTCCCAAAAGTACATCATTGAAGCGAAAGTGCATTGAAAATCATTAATTGGGCATTCCTTGGTTAGTATCTATGTTAGCTCGCATCTATAGAGGAGGAGAGTATAATGTGCAATGTGGAATGAAATTTGAACATAACACAATAAAAAAGGTCCAAAAATGCACCATTGAAGTGAAAGTATAGACTAAGTAATGTTGCCTTGGTAAAATAGTAAACACTGAAAAAAAGTAAGAGTACATATGAAGCTAGGGAAACTTGGATATGGTGTCAGATCAACTTCCTATTCCCTCTAGTGCATAATTGAAGGGATAGTTCAGTCCAAGTAATGTTGTATTTGAAAAGAAATAGTAAAAAATGTTGTCAAGATAGTAAGAAATTGAACACAAGTAAAAGTACCTGTCAATATATAGGGTAAGTTGGATATGGTGCCAGATCAATTTCCTCTTCCAACTAGTACGAAACTCCAAGAACTACAAGACAAGTGTTGATTATTCAAAGGCACATGCAAAGTAGATTATAACCATTTATGGCACAAGGAAACAACTAATGAGAAGAGGAAAGAATCAAAATTTCAAAAAAAAAGATAAAACTATTGCTAACTTGAACATAAGCAATCACTAAATGAACTAGTTTAATACGTTTAACACAATTGACAAGTTTTATTAAAATGGACAAAATTGTAATTGCGTAATACCCTAAGATTGGCATTTCATAATAAAAAAGAGCATGTAAAAAAAATTATATTTATATAAATCAATTGCAAACCCTCGTATAGCATCAATATATTATGATGTGAAAGTTATTAGGTAAAACAAATGACAAGCTATAACTATTGGATTCTTTGGAAGAAGGGGAAAATAAGTGTTATTTATTAATAACCAAGTGCAGATAAAGGAATTTGGTGCTAAAATATACGAAAAGATTGGTGTGTAATAGATTGGGGAATGACATAAACAAGGATACATTTTTCACAAAAAACTATTCCATAATTCTAAATATGTCCAATTTGTAGAAGTTGAAACAAAAGGTTATGTTTATATGACTAAATAGTTGGAGGAATGCACAATAAAATAAAGCTATATATATTGGGTAATTTTAGGCACATAAATGAGGTATATAGATGTTGTGATTTACTTAAGAATCATTGAAAAGTGAGTATTTCTAAAATAGTGTTATGGAAGCATAACATGGAAACTTTAAATAGGTAGAAAGTAGAGTTTTCTACGAATAACTAAGTAATTACAATGGAGTGATTTTAATGAGTTTATATTTTATGCATAAATAAAATATTGTAAATTTAAACGAGTGAAATCAATTAGAACTTTGACAGACACGTGTCTCCTATTCGACAACAACATTTTTTTTGTCGTCGGTGGGACTTCGTCGGATATTCAATTACTTTTCGAACCCCGTCAACATTTCGACAGAGTATCAAGCTAATTAGGAGAAGTATTTCATTACTAATTCGTTGAATTTGTGACGGCTCATATCGTCGATTATCTGACTGATGTCTGAACCCCGTCGAAATGTCGACAGAGAACCATCATATGGCGGGGAAGTCTTTGCATCCATGTAGTGTCGAATTTTCGACTACTTATCATCGGATGTAGTGTCGAATATCGTCGAACCCTCGACTTCTTAGTGTCGAATGTTGGACTTCTTAGAGTCGAATGTCAGACTTCTTAAGGTCGAATTTCTGACTTCTTAGTGTCGAATTTCCGACTTCTTAGTTCGTCGGAGGCATGGAAAATTCATCAAAATGTGTGTCGAATTTCTAAATTCTTAGTTCGTCAGAGGCATGGAAACTTTTTCAAAATGTAGCCACCATCAGTACGATATCCGGCGGACTCTAAATGTCGGAGCTTCAACAACATCGTCAGCTTGGAATGATAACCGACGACTGTTGCCACTCATTTTCTATCGAATAACTGATGAGAAACTTTATATTAATAAAAAAAATCATTGATATCATAATATATAAAGGGATATATTATCCAAAAATATTTTTTCATAATATTATCCAAAAATATATATTTAAAGGGATATATACAGGATTATACTATGCAAGTTCTAACATTTGATATATTTAGTAAAAGTGGAAAATATATCTAGACAAATGAAAAATAAATTTTATTCAATAAAAAAAATCCTACCTTCACGGAAGCAAATTCACCCAAAGTATACACCTCTTCATCAACTTGAGCTTGCAAATAATAAGCTTTTAGATCCAAAAGCATTTTCTCCTAATCATTACTATATCATAGAAATTGATATACCAATAGCTTATTAACGTGGATATATTACTTGTGGAACAATAGCAATTGCATGTTTGGAAGAGTATATAAGGCATCACATGGATACAAATAACTCTCTCATTGCATAAATCTAGAACTAGCATACCCCAAAAGTGTATCTAATGCTACATTGTACTTAAAAATTACACTAAGTTCAAACATAAATCTTTTTTACTAAGGCTTTTGATGAAGGGGATTTATGTACTCAAATTTCAGGAAAAAAAATCTAAAATACAAATAATATATAAAGATAAATTATCAAAAAATGACAAACAATTGATTAAATTAGTTGAGCATTTGATTTGAGATGAGGTCAAGGAATAATAACTTGGAAGATGAAAGATAAAATTAATAACATACTAAAAAAAATGAAGTTTAACAACTACATGACAATACCTAACCATTTTTGCAGTCAGTCTCAGTGTATCTAGATAGCAAGAATTTGTGGTAATAATCTGATAGATGAATAAAATAAAGACATGTATCTGATGTAATAATACCTCGCCTAAGAGTACAGTTTGTTGCATAGGGTGAAAATCCATGCTCATTATGGAAGATATTTGGTTTAAAGTCTGAGCTACAGTCTTCAAAAGGTCATCTTGTGAATACAGGCATTGAAGATGATTTGCCCCATGATAGCTAACATGCAACAAGTTTATTAATAAGTTAAGCATGCATGTTGAAAAAAATATATCTAAGCACTCATATTTGAATGCAAGTTACTTCTCATCATATTAAATTAATTCTTTTGAGCTCAAAAATTGACCAATAAAACATGGGACAACAAAAATCCAACCTCCCAGACTGAAGAATGACACAGAAAAATAATGATTATTGAAATACCTCCTCGCTTGGCTGACCACCTATCCTTGGTATTTTCAAGAGATGTTCATAATATGCAGACTAACAATCTACTGGTGGGGTATTGACTGGAGGGATCCTTGGACGTGTTAGGATTGTAATCCTCCCTTTCCCAATTTGGTCAATTATGTCAAAATCAGGAGTCCTTTCAGTCTATTTTTAGTCACTAGCACCATTGGGTCCACTTGGCCTAATTTGGGCACATGTACCAGTTACTAAAAAGTGTGGGGAACACTAATGGAGGCCAATTTACATTGATTGCACTTGCATGCATCATTTTAGGAGCCTCCTAGATCAATCCCTACAAATTAGGAGCCACTGGGAGTGTCGACACCAACCTCCATTAGTTGAGTTCAATTGGTGACTAGTCAAGCTCAGTTAGGAGTCAGTTACATTCAGTTCTAGTCTATTACATTTAGTTATACATAGTTAAAACTAGGATTGCATGGTTGCATGCAGGTAAGGCACATTTACTAACCTACCTCAGTCAGTTAGACTAGTTAACACTGAATTAGACACATAAGTTTGGATTTTGAACTTCGATAATGATTTAGACAAGGTCAGTTAACCATTCAATCAAGTAGAGTGAAACCAATTCGAATTTCCTCACATGGATTCAAATTGCATGAGGCTATTTAGCCATTGTACTTCATCGTAATTAATTATCTAATTACTTTTGATTAATGAAATCATTCACAGTTGCAAGCCATTTTTGCACTGTTTCATTCTTCAATTTCTGAGTAAAATTGTGTGATCTATCTTACAAGTTGTGTGTTGGTCCACAGATCTTTGAGCTTCTCACTCCTTTCAACTACCACCAGTGGAAGGAGGACATGGAGATGCAGCTTTGCTTCAAAATACTCTTCAGACTCACAATGGAGACATAGGCATATCCATTTCATTATGTTGACAAAGAAAAGTACTGGAATAGTCTTGATGAAGCATATGGATGCTTGTGCCTCTTAATCTTTCCATATCTTATCTTCCACATCAATGGATTGAAGACTCCCAAGGAGTTTTGGGATAATTTTTCCTCTTTTTTTGATAAGCAGGATGACCTGAGGATCTATCAGCTAGAGAATGATTTGATTTCTCTTCATCCATCCAACTTCGAAACATTGAATGATTTCTTCACCAAATTCAAGCACCTGGAATTCCAATTGAAGTTGTACAAGGTTGAGAAGGAGGATGATCAAATCATCCTTTCCATTCTCTCAAAACTTGGTGAAGACTACTCAGTATTTTTATCAACCTTTCATTAAGTGAAGCTCACTACTCCAAATTAGATGATTCCTACTCTTAATGCCTTCATTGAATCTCTCACCCAGGAGCAGGACAAGTTGATCCAAATGGGGATCATTCGATCTTCCAGAGATCAAGCACTGGTTGCAGGAGGACCTAAGGTTGCGAATTATAAAGGGAAGCAAAAGGATGAGTCTCCTGTGGAGAAAGAGCAGTCAAATGATCCTTCAGGTTCGAAGAGGAGAAAGAAGAATGGAAAAGGAAAGACCTTTTGTTCTTATTATGGAAGGGGATTTCATCCAGAAAGCTCTTGTATGAGAAGAATAATTGATGAAATGGCTCTTCTTCTGAAGAAACATAACATTACTATACCTGCTAGCGCAAGGAATGCTAACCATAGAGAAGAAACTGAAGAACATGAAGATACATGCCATGCATTGAAGGCTAGTTTTTCAATAGCACATGCCTTCCTCATTGATTCTAGAGCTTCCAATCATATGGTTGCATCCAGAGAATCATTCTATTCTTTATAGTTTTTTGATGGTCCTAGTATTCATATGGGTAATAGAAGTCAAATTCGAGCCAAAGGGAAGGGTTCTATCAATTTTGAACATGGAAAGTTCAAAGATGTGCTTTATGTGCCATCCTTAGCTGCAAACATGTTATTTGAATACCAGATGATTCATACTAGCTCTCCAAAGCGAGTGATATTTGGTCCCGACTCAGTGGAGATCACACATATCTCTACTGGGAACATCATAGCGAAGGGTGTTGCAAATCATTCCTCCAAGGCATATGAGTTCTCACACTTCATGCCATTTTCAGAACCACTGCACTCTCATCTACCATTTGAAAGGGAAGGTAAAACATTCCACCTACTTCTTTTGCAGTTTCCACTAGTATTGCAGAACTAGTTGTATCAATTTATGAGATTGAGATTTACGGTGATTCAAATCTAGATCTAGTCCCTACTCCCAAGCGGGAAGCTAGGAAGATGACTAGAAATCCATCTGACACTCAGAAGACAAAGAACCTTGCGCTATGCCATGAAATATTACCTCCTTCAGAGAGATGCAACAAACTCCCTATGAGATGCTACATGGATAGGTCTGATCAGTTACACTGCCCTCAGAAGAATAGAGTGGATCATACACCTCTTCATCCAGAAAGAGGCAAAGGTTACATTCCTCCTTCCTTCCATTATCATTTTGGGAGAAGATGGAGAAGTTTACATGCCAGGCCCCAAGATACCTGTGCACAGAACATCATGCATGCTGCTTCACTTCATCATAGAGATGAAGGTTGCAGCAACATATTTTCAAGTTTTTTAAACTTGAATCCTGATTCTATCTACTTAGTTAGAGGGGGGGATTTTTTCCCATGTGGTTTTTTCCCCAGCTCCTTGTATTGAGCAGTTAATTTACCTGTTGTAATGGGTGGCTTATGCTCTTAGTTACCAGGGCCCACAAATTATCCAAGTTAGCATTCAGGGGGTGTGTTAGGATTATAATCCTCCCTTGTCCAATTTGGTCAATTATGTCTAAATCAAAAGTCCTTTCAGTCTATTTTTAGTCACTAGCACCATTGGGTCCACTTGGCCTAATTGGGGAACATGTACCAGTTACTAAATTGTGGGGAACACTAATTGAGGCCAAATGCCATTGATTTCACTTGCATGCATTAGTTTAGGATCCTCCTAGATCAATCCCTACAAATTAGGAACCATTGGGAGTGCCGACACCAACCTCCATTAGTTGAGTTCAGTTGGTGACTAGTCAAGCTCAGTTAGGAGTCAGTTACATTCAGTTCTAGTCGGTTACATTCATTTCTACTCAGTTAGCACTAGGATTTCATGGATGCATGTAGGTGAGGCGCATTTACTTACCTACCTCAGTCAGTTAGACTAATTAACACTGAATTAGACACTTGAGTTTGGATTTTCAAATTCGATAATGATTTAGACAAGGTCAGTTAACCATTCAGTCAAGTAGAGTCAAACCAATTAGAATTTCCTCACATGGATTCGAATTTCATGAGTCTATTTATCCATTTTACTTCATTGTAATTAATTATCTAATTACTTTTTATTAATGAAAGCATTCACAATTGCAAGACAATTTTTCACTGTTTCATTCCTCAATTTCTAAGTAAAATTGTGTGATCTATATTGTGAGTTGTGTGTTGGTTCACATACCTATGTGCTCAATTTAATATGGTATCAGAGCCTTGGAAGGACAAGGTACTTCTCCTACTACAGATTCATACTTGGATCAAAAACATTTTTTGAGCAAAATTGCTCCTTCTAGTACTGCACTAGAAGCGGATAATTTACCACTTTATATCCCAAGTAAAGAAATTATTGATCAAGCTTGCTTGATCAACTATACTGGGTGTGAATAAAATTCCAAAAGTGCAGGATGTCAACCTTATTTTGTCTATTTTATTGTGTTATTTACAGGTTTATCAATCTCCTTCGCTGCATTTGCTACAGCAGCTCAGTCTCCTTCACTGCATTCGAAATGGCCCCTCCAATGGAGCTTCTCACTCCTTTAAACTACCTCTAGTGGAAGGAGGACATGGAGATGCAACTTCGCTCCAAAATACTCTTCAAACTCACAATGGAGACAGAGGCAGAGCCAGTTCATTATGTTGACAAAGAAAAGTACTGGAATAGTCTTGATGAAGCATATGGATGCTTGTGCCTCTCAATCTCTCAAGATCTTCTCTTCCACATCAATGGATTGAAGACTCGGAAGGAGGTTTGGGATAAGATTTCTTCTTTGTTTGATAAGCAGGATGACCCGAGGATCTATCAGCTAGAGAGTTATTTGATTTCTCTTCATCCATCCAACTTCGAAACACTGAATGATTTCTTCACCAAATTCAAGCACCTAGTGTTCCAGTTGAACTTGTGCAAGGTTGAGAAGGAAGATGATCAACTCATACTTGCCATTCTCTCAAACCTTGGTGCAGACTACTCAATATTTGTATCAACCTTTCATTCAATGAATCTCACTACTCCAAATTGGAGGATTCCTACTCTTAATGCCTTCATTGAATCTCTCACCTAGGAGCATGACAAGTTGATCAAAATGGGGATCATTCAATATTCGAGAGATCAAGCACTGGTTGCAGGAGGACCTAAGGTTGTGAATGATAAAGGGAAGCAAAAGGATGAGTCTCTTGTGGAGAAAGAGCAGTCAAATGAGCCTTCAGGTTCGAAGAGGAGCAAGAAGAATGGCAAAGGAAAGACCCTTTGTTCTTACTGTGGAAGGGGCTTTCATCCAGAACGCTCCTGTATGAGAAGAAAAATTTATGAAATGGCTCTTCTTCTGAAGAAACATAACATTACAATACCTGCTAGCACAAGGAAGGCTTATCATAGAGAATAAACTAAAGAACATGAAGATACATGCCATGCACTAAAGGCTAGTTGTTCAATAGCACATGCTGTCCTCATTGATTCTGGAGCATATGGTTGCATCCAGAGAATCATTCTCTTCTTTACAGTCTTTTGATGGTCCTAGTATTCAGATGGGTAATAACAATCAAATTCGAGCCAAAGGGAAGGGTTCTATCAAGTTTGAACATGGAAAGCTCAAAGATGTGCTTTATGTGCCCTCCTTAGCTGCAAACATGTTATCTATATACCAGATGACTCATACTTGCTCTCCAAAGCAAGTGATATTTGGTCCTGAATCAGTGGATATCACAGATATATCTATTGGGAACATAATAGCATAGGGTGCTGCAAATCATGCCTCCAAGGCATATGAGTTCTCACACTTCATGCCATTTTCAGAACCAATTCACTCTCAGCTACCACTTGAAAGGGAAGGTAAAAAATTCCACCTATTTCTTTTGTAGTTTCCACTGGTATTGCAGAACCAGCTGTATCATTTTATGAGATTGAGATTTAGGGTGATTTGGATCCATATCCATTCTTTACTCCGAAGAGGGAAGCTAGGAAGATGACTAGAAATCCATCTGACACTCAGAAGACAAAGAACCTTGCGCTATGTCATGCAATCTTACCTCCTTCAGAGAGATGCAAAAAACTCCATGTTTGATGCTACATGGAAAGGTATGATCAGTTACACTTCCTTCAGAAGAATAGAGTGGATCATACACCTCTTCATCCAGAAAGAGGTAAAGGTTACATTCCTCCTTCCTTCCATCATCATTTTGGGAGAAGATGGATAAGTCTACATACCAGTCCCCAGGATAACTATGCATGGAGAATCATGCATGTTGTTTCACTTCATCACATAGATGAAGGTTGGAGAAACATATTTTCAATTTTTTTAAACTTGAATCTTGATTCTATCTTCTTAGTTAGAGGGGGAGCTTTTTTCTCATGTGTTTTTTTCTACAGCTCCTTGTATTGAGCAGTTACTTTACTTGTTGTAATGGGTGACCTATGGTCTTAGTTACTAGGGCCCACAAATTTTCCAAGTTAGCATTCATGGGGGGTGTTAGGATTATAATCCTCCCTTGTCCAATTTGGTCAATTATTTCTAAATCGGGAGTCCTTTCAGTCTATTTTTAGTCACTAGCACCATTGGGTCCACTTGGCCTAATTGGGGCACATGTACCAATTACTAAAGTGTGGGGAACACTAATTGAGGCCAACTGCCATTGATTTCACTTGCATGCATCAGCTTAGGAGACTCCTAGATCAATCCCTACAAATTATGAGCCACTGGGAGTGCCGACACCAACCTCCATTAGTTGAGTTTAGTTGGTGACTAGTCAAGCTCAGCTAGGAGTTAGTTACATTTAGTTCTAGTCTGTTACATTCAGTTCTACTCAGTTAGCACTAGGATTGCACGGTTGCATGTAGGTGAGGCGCATTTACTCACCTACCTTAGTCAGTTAGACTAGTTAATACTGAATTAGACACTTGAATTTGGATTTTGAACTCTGATAATGATTTAGACAAGGTTAGGTAACCATTCATTCAAGTAGAGTCAAACCAATTCGAATTTCCTCACATGGATTCAAATTGCATGAGGCTATTTAGCCATTAATTCATTGTAATTAATTATCTAATTACTTTTTATTAATGAAAACATTCACAGTTGCAACCCATTTTTGCACTGTTTCATTCTTCAATTTTTGAGTAAAATTGTGTGATCTATCGTGTGAGTTGTGTGTTGGTCCACAGATCTATGTGCTCAATTTAATAGGATGCTTCACCAGAGCAGCTAAAAAACAATTTTTACAAGAGTTTTTCTAAATTTATATAGACAAGAATGAAATATGTGTGTAGACTATTTAATCACTAAATATCAAAACATTTTCAAACTCTGAGCAGAAAGAATAAAACACATAAATCACCATCCATATTAACATGTTACTGTTATAAAATCAAATAAATTACATTGCATTGTAGTTAGAGGCAGGGATAAGTTACCTGGATTTGTTGTTGAACTAAGCCCTATAAGACCTGTAGAGAGAGAAGGATGAGTCACAGGGGAAAGATTAGCCATCCAACCTACAAGGGAACTAGGAGGATTTGTAGATGGTGGTTGGAATGGATAGTTATTTCCATCCAAAAGAAGGCATCATAAATAATTCATGATCAAAGAGAAACCAAAAAGGCCCAAAATAGGAGTTAACGAAACCTCATAATGAAAAAATGCAATGAATGTAAATCCAGTTTCAACTTTCACTTACTATATAAGGAGCTACAGAAGGAGGGAAAGGAGCTGATTTGGAAAACGTTCCCATAAAATTGTTTGCAGGTTGTGGAGGGCGTGCTCGATTTTGTTGTCCATAATTGTGATCAACAAAGAGGATTTTTATATCAGGGTTAGGCCTTGGATTTTTGCAGAGCTGATGATGCCAATTCAGACTACAAAAATTAACAAAATTACACATTAGAAAAATTAAGTTGTAACACTTACACAACACCCCTGGAACCAAAGAAGCTACAAGAAACAAAACCAATTGATTAAACATGTCAGTAAAGTTAATGCATGAAAGTTCATTCTTTGAATCCAAATAAAATAAGAAGTTAAACACAAGTAAATAATGACTCAACATCCTGGCATCTCCAAACTAAATATGCTTAGAACTTAGCTTCCTGGATCTTTAGAGTCTAGACAAACCTTTGATTGATAAGTTTCTGCAATCGATATGCTTTAAGGGCGGGAAACTGTAATTTTTCTTTGAATAGAGGATTAGCTTCTATAAGATTTTTGAGTTCCATTAGCATGATAGCTAAACCATCCGAAAGTGACAGATGTCATTGTCCCAAATAAATCCAAATATAAAATATTTTGAAACTCATAATTAAAAAGAGAGCTTTCAGAACTATGCACTACATAAATCATTCAATCCCATACGATTTTCTCCCGAATGAGTTGCCGGAAACATGATCGAAAGGCACTCCCTTCATGCAGGGTTTAGGATGATCTAGTAATTCCATGAGTCTAGGTTTTGAATCTCCCTATATCTTTCTTTTTCCTTTAACATTTAGTTTTCCCGCATGAATTTACAGTTGGGAGGTCTCTAATGCTTGTCTAATTTTAGTGAGCGAATTAGATTGGTATTTTCGTATGTGGTTGTGCAAAATCGAGTCTTAGGGTTCCTCTAATATATCGCTCATAAAATCTATTCAAGGTTAATGCTTGTTTAATATTTCCACTAAATATAAATGCACAATTTATCTTTGATGGTTGTGCTATAGCAACATATTGTAGTTCTTACATCACAAAATAATATCGCACAATGGTATCTTCTCTTAAGAAAATAAGGGAACAATGTTTACTAAACAATGACGGGAAAATTGAAACAATTTACAAAATTGGAAATTCACTTCTGAACATGTAACATATGTCAAGATGACAAGTTGTTCTCCTTGTTCTTTCTTTGCCATTGTACTCAAGTTCTATAAAACCAATATTCATTAACATTGCACCAACTGACAAAATAACATATGTCCTAACTAACTTGAATTTGTTGCGACAAAAACCAAACAATTCATAACATATCATGTGTTCTTCATTTTTGACAAGTATATTGCAAGACCTATTGACCTTGAACATATGTTTTTAGCTGAGTATGCTTCTTATTACACATCTTCAACTTCTACTACCATGAAAACAAAACGTGCTTCTTGCATACGCTATATTCAATATAATGAGCATAAAGATCCAGATAACTTTTAGGGAGAAAATGATGTTATTTATCCCTTATAGAGAAACTGTAAATTTTGTGGAAAAACAAAAACATCTATGAAACATGGTTCAATGCATATTTATCACAAAAAATATTTGTGGATCACATTGAACAAAATTTTATCGCTAAAACAACCTGGGGTGACATTGAAAAGGATTCTAAAACAATTGAATCTAGAAACGAACAACTATTTATTATCGAAACATTGGAACAAGAACAAAGTGACTTCCCCATAGTTGACAAATATGACCTAAAAAATGATCTTATGCATAATATGCTTACTAGAAAAACTAGACCTATCTCTAATAATTCCTTCAATTCTACTAAACAACCTTATATCATGAGAAAAGAAGAGTATCATGACATTAGAGAAAAACTTAACAAAGATCAAGAATCAATAATAAAAGAAATCATAATGAGAAAGGAAAACGAGCCAATCACTGCAATTCATTTGTTCTTGAATGGAGGTGCACGAATAGGCAAAACATTAATTGCAAAATCAATTTACCATGGATTAGTGTTCTTCTACAACAAAGAACTTCAAAATAAAGGTCATAATAGTTTCTTTCATTGGAAGAGTTGCACACATTGCAAATGGCATAATTGTAAATTCATCTTTTCACTTTCCTTTGGGTATTTCAAACATGCTTCCATTAAGCTTTGGGATATTAGATCTACTAAGTAAGGAATTTGAAGAACTCTGGTTGTTACTAGTATATGAGGTCTCACTAATGGTTCTCAAATGTTATGTAACATTGACAAAAGGCTACGAGAAATAATGCACACTTTGACCTCTCTTTGTGGAAATCTTGTTGTCATATTTTGTGGAGATCTTTGTCAAGCCCAACCTGAAAGAGATTCTTAGATATTTGAGCAAGAAATTTTTTATTCTAACACAATTCCCTATAAGTTTTGATCAAACAAGGACACTTTCCAAACTGTTGCAAAGCAACAATGCAAAAAAGAAATTTTGCTCATTCATGAAAATCATAACTTCAAATTGCATACAACAAAACCAACAACATATGTTGGCTCTTTGCTTAAATTTTTTTTGACAACTCTATCAGTCGACAATGTCCAATTCTATATCTCTGAGGCTTATTGGACATATCAGCATAGCATTTTCCTTTCAATTCCTTTGAAATTATTCACAAATAATTATTTTCTGAAAATTCTATATTTTGTTTAAGCTTCATAGTTGTAGGTAATGCAAATTCTATTTTGGAAAAAAAACCTAACCAAACCATCTCATTGTTGTTATTTAGGTTAAGGAATATATCTTAATTCCAATAACTAGTTCAAACAACAATTCAACATTTGCAATATTCATATGTAGATTTTTGTTTCACTCTTTGCTTGTTTCCATGCCTATGATCAATTGGTTTATCTATGGGTTAAAGCCATATAGTCTTCTAAACAAAGTAAGCTCACAATAGATACTTGTAACATCTTTAACCATTTCTGGAATTGTAAATTTAATGCAATTGTGATTGCTTTGGCATCATGGCTATGGTCAACATTTATGGCAACAAGTCCAAAACAAATATGCCATAGAATCCTTATCATGAGAACCCAAAAAGGTAACAATGTTCTCATTTCTTCATATATCAATATAATTTGATATAGCCAAAGCAAATAATTTTTTTTACAAACCCTATGTTTTAACGTTAATAAGTTGGCTTCCCCATTTGTTTTAGTAATTAACAAGTATCACAACTACCATCCTCTATTCTACAACTTTGTTCAACAACATATACAAATGTGTTTAAGGAGATATTCTCTTGTTCTATGGACCTACAAAAAGAAAAGTTCAAATTCACCAATAAAACGCAATTGATACACGTTGACCTAGTAGATAGAAATGGTCAATTAACAATGGATTGAATATGAATATAATATTGTTTCTTGTTTCACTAAACACTTTACTCCTAGTAGAAGTGTCTGAATATAAAATTTTGGAACTAGAAATTAGGGAATATATGATAGAGGAGAGTCAAAGTATTGCATTTCTTTACAGCAATAGACTTTTGTTGAAGCAATATCTCAGGTTTTCCAAGACTGTAGGATGCATTTCAAGATCAACAAACAACTACTCTTTCAAATATATTGTGGAAATTGTGATTTCCTCCCAACAAAATAATAGGAAATATGAATTGTACATCAAATATGGAGAAGGGGTAAACGATACTGCAACTGTATGTTTTTGAACAATTTGAAAACCATTTCTTGTTTCTAGATACATTTACAAACATGTTTTTCAATTTTGTGGTTAACAATTTGCAATGAATTGTTTCAATTCATTGCAATTGCAACTGAATGAAGGATACAGAAGGATTTATTTGTTAGATGAAGAATAATTTTGTTTTGTTTCTGAAAATGACACATACATACATAATAACTAATAACTATACATACATAATAAATCCAATTTACACATACATAATAATACATACATACATAAATAATCCAATTTACACATACATAATAATACATACATACATACATAATACCCTATTGAATCTCACTTTCGGGGTTGGACAAAACCCTAGTTTGACATGCAC
Organism: Pseudotsuga menziesii; assembly: GCA_001517045.1. Taxonomy (NCBI): domain Eukaryota; kingdom Viridiplantae; phylum Streptophyta; class Pinopsida; order Pinales; family Pinaceae; genus Pseudotsuga; species Pseudotsuga menziesii. Next base: position 191,785 of record LPNX010265356.1, read on the forward strand.
ATCCTTGGAATGTAGAGTGCTACATGTGGGTTCTCCATGTTGGTTACTTTTGGGTAAACTTGTCCTTATTTTATGTTATCCTCCCTCACCTACTTGCATATATAAGGGTGGAGGAATATCTCATATTCATTCATCATTTGTACCCTTCATTGTACTTGTCTTGGAGACTTAGGGTTCATGTGGAAACCTTAGGAGAAGACAAGGGATGGTAAGTGTCTTAGATGTTCTTGGATAGCTTGCTCATTTGTAATGTTGGGATTTTTATTGTGATGACTAAGGTTTGTGTTATACATGTCAACCATAGAGAAGAATACACCATTTCTGATGATGGTTATTATGTCTCTTGTTGTAACACTAAGGTTTCTACCCTAGTAGAAGACATGGAGAGTAGATTTAACACCTTGTATGTTTTTTGGATATTTATTGTTATGGTAGGTAAGGCTGGGAAAATATCATAGAGTTCTTGTATTCTTGATTCTACATGGAAATATTGATGCATATGATGATGTAAGAGTGGAAGAATTAGGGTTTTGAGCATTCAAAACCTAGGACAAGATAGTATATTTGGAGGCCAACAATAGATTTTTCTTTCCACATAGGTATACGATTTAACATGGCTAGGGTGTGAAAACCCCGAGGAAGACAACCATGCTAATGTGGAGAGTTTGTGACACAATATTGTTGTTGAAGCCAAGGAGGACTTGTTAATGTTGGTGCTTGCTAGTTGGAGATATTTGGTGGTGGCTAGGGTTTTCATAATTTCCATAGAGAGGGTTTTGGTGAGGTTGAAAAATTGCACCATCTTCGTGAAAACGTTGTGGCATGTACATGTACTTAATTATGATAAACTCATATACGAAGTTTTCATCTATCCAATACCAATGTAAATGCATATTTGGTTTTCATCTTTCATTGTCTTCTTGATTAAGTAATTTTAAAAACTTATTGTTCATGCTAATTTCACATATTAAGAGTTGAAATTGTTGAGTGATTTGACAAGCACCTTAAAGATCATAAGGCATACTTAATATTCTAAATATACAATAATTAAAGTGATTTGAAATATGGTTTAGCTTTAGAAAAGTGTGCCTAAAATACCTGAAACTTGTTGGCATACATTTGATATCCTTACTCTTGCAATTCATAGTGGATTGGGGTTGATATAAAGTGAAATATCGTCCATAGTTTTATACTATAATTTATATTCAAGATCATCCTAAGGTTGAATATTCATAAGAATTGAATATGGGAAACTTTTGGTGAGAAGTGAAATTTGAAAATCAAATTAAAAGTTATAATTTCCAAATTTATACAAGTTAGCATGAATTTGCACTAAGAAATGTTCCTCCTATGGGTAAAATGGCCTTTGTTAAACCTACCTCCTTGTCCTAGGAAAACATGCCCATGTCAATTCATGCTTCTTTCTCCATAATGTGCATCTTTCCAATGCAAGTAATTTCCATATTGTATGTTTTTTATTTACTATCTTTTCCACCAAATACCACTATGACATCACGTTTTCTTTGTAAAACATTTCACCAACATCATCCAAAAAATGGCACCACAAGCTTGTGTGCAATAAATGACCTTAAATTGCCATAAAATTATAGCATACTTCATGGAGGTTGGTGATGGACCCAAGCACATATATTGAGGAGGAGAATGATAGCTTATTGACGACATTGGTACATATCAGAGTAGCAATGGGTATATGAGAGGGAAATGGACATACAATTAGAGAAACGACTTACACAAGGTAACTTGGACACCGAGACAACATGGAAGAGGGAGTGTAGGACTAACACCCTATTGGAGACCAAACCATCTTGGAGGAGGGTAATTGATCCCACTATCTTGACTTGGATGGAATATCACTTTCGGTGTTGGACATGACCCTAGTTTGGCATGCACAACCTTGGATTGTAGAGTGCTCCATGTGGGTTCTCCATGTTGGTTACTTGTAGGGAAACTTGTTCTTATTTTATGTTATACTCCCTCACCTACTTTCATATATAAGGGAGGAGAAATATCGCATATTCATTCATCATTTCTACCCTTCATGGTACTTGTCTTGGAGACTTAGGGTTCATGTGGAAACCTTAGGATAAGACGAAGGATGATAATTGTCTTAGATGTTCTTGGAGAGCTTGCTCATTTGTGATGTCACATGCCCCAATTTTGCAAAATAATATTATCTTATTTGATTTTATTCCAAGACATTATGTTAAATTTTATGCTAAAGTTGTAACTGATGACTTAGCAGAGTCAAGGATGTTGAATGTAATTATGAATATTTTAATTATAAATAAATAAAAAGTGGAGACAACAGCTTGGGAGAGTTGTTAAAAGAGTGTTTACTGATCAAGTTGGTGGAGGAGACTGGGTGGAGGGCAAATAGACAAGTGGCAACATCCTCAAACACTTCCAATGTTGCAGGTGGCAACCTCCCTACATTTGGGCTCATGATCCCCCAAGAAAGTGGGATCAGAGCAGGTGGCTCAATTAATGACAACTAACCCAAAAAGACTTAGGAAAACTTAATAAAGAAGCCCATTGAAGAGAGATGAGGCTGCTCATTCCAAGAAGAGAATCATTCAAGTGAATGTACTTCAAGGATTTCATTGGGAAGGGAATTTCTGGAAGGTGTTTGAGGGGTAAATTGCAGAGAATGATCTAGTACAGCTATTCAGCTGAAGGATCTTGCTGTTGAGTGCAGAGTTAGTACTGAGTCATTGGACTAGTATTTTGTTGCTTGCTCCACCCAGTCCCATCCAAGGAGACTAGGAACAGGCTCGGGGGTCCTGAGAAGAAATTGTTTGAGCACTCTCTAGGAGTTGGTAGGGAGGAACGGCCTCCCAACGCTATTGTCATCCAGCTTTAAACAGGTTCTACAGTCTTTTATTGCTGGGTTAAAATTTTATTTCTGAGAATGAATGATTTACATGTTATGTAGTGAACTGTTAGAATTTATAATCTTTTAGTCATTGAATGTTGAATCTGTTTTTTATTTTGAATGAGATAATCCTACCCATGTTTTTCCCCGTGTGGATAAACCAGACCGTACTCTAGCACAGTTAGTGTGTTTAAGATAGATAAAAAAATGATAGAAATCTGGATTGATTAGAGTTATTTTGTATTTCAGAACAATGGAGTAATTTATTTCTGTATATAAATGTTTTTCTGGAAAGGATACTAATCTGTCTAATTAAGTTATGGTTTAAAAACCAGACTATTATATTAAGAATGCTAGCAAAGAAGTATACATAATACTTTTCAAACAGTAGGTTTATTTCTTTTAATATGTTGACTACTGTAGATAGGTTATTTATCTTATTAAGAACTGTATTTTTTGCAAAATGAAACTACTAATCTGTCACATAGGAAAAAGATTTAACTTAAATAAAAAATCATTTATTTCTGTGAATAAAGAACCAAGTTATTTTACAGAGTTATTTTATTGTACATACTGCTTAACTATTTATACAAATATTCACATTTCAAGTAGGATAATTCTAGTATAGTCTTTTTATAAATAAATTAACCATAGCAATTATAATAATGTAACAATGAAATATTAACAAAAGCATATCTATGTACTTATAAAATAGACTAAGTGTAAGGGTAAATAATAAATATTATTTATATATGAACAAATTTATTTAAATAAACTAAACAAAAAAAATAATCATAAAAGAAAATACAGGGTTGAAACCCTTATAGTATTAACATTAAAAATACTAACATTATAACTTATAGTAATAACATTGAAATTAATAATCAGATAAGCAATAATTCAAGGATTTGGATTTACTTAGTATTCTGAACATAAAATTATAAAATGTTATTACAGTCCTATAAGGACAAAGAAATATAACAATGAAAGTATAAACAACTATATACCCGCAACAAACAAATAATTCAACTTTTATTGATGAACTAAACCTACAGAACAAATGAAAGAATTTACTTTATACACAGGTCACTAACATGATTCAACCTTGCTTGAACATTCGAGCTTATAAACAAAGTACTATAATAGAAAGAATTACAGAATAAAAATTAATAATATAATTTAATTCAAGATAATTTAAACAAGTAAAGATTTATTAACACAGTCGAAATAGGGTAAAAACCCTAGTATTCAAAATTACAGTAAGAGCATCAAAATAACCGAGTCCGAGCTGAAGAGAATTAAACCTCTTTACTTAAAATTTTTAAACAGAGAATGGCTTGATAGGCCGCAAGTATTCTTTACATAACCATATACAAAAACAAGTAAAACAAAATTTACAGGTCACGGCATAAGCCGGAAAAACCCTGCTAATAGCAAGGGTTAGTAAAAACTAAACAAGCTAACCGAGAAACAGTAAACCACGAAGGGTCTTTTGCAGGCCATGACGACCAACCAAAATTGTTCCATAAAGAAACGTACAAGTATTGATTGCCATGGGTCGACCAGGGCTTACACGTAACCAGGAAGCCGACCCTATTCATTGCACCAGCAGCAAGGAGAAATGTCAACCGTCACCTGTAAAAATAAGAAATCACAACATTAATATTATCACATTATATAATAACTGAGTTAAGAGTAATTATAAGAACTGTAAAACAAACGAGGTTCACATACCTGGAAACGAAGGTAATATAGCCACCAACGAACAGGAGCGCTGCCACCAGCAAGACGAAACGCAAACCCTTCATCTCTCTTGTGACAGAGACAGTTCCAACGTGTGCCCAAACCACTGCTAGCAGTAGCCAGAAGAAGGGAGCAACGGCCAAGCAAGAAGCAAACAGTGAAGCTCGCACTGTCACCACATTTCAAAGCATGAGAATCCACACTCCCCAAAACCCTATGACAGACAGAGCCATAACAGAAGCAAGAACCCCATTAAACTATCCCAGCAAGCAAGCCGTGGAGGAGCGAACCCAAGAAAACTACACATAGTCCAAGCTGTAAGAAAAAATGTCACGGCTCTCCTCAAACTTTTGCAGGATAAACTCACAATGCAAGCAAGGTTTCGAGGACGACGAAGATGGACAAAATATTACAAAACATGATGCAAAGCTCGTTCTTTTCACAGAAGGGAAGCATGGCAGACAAGACACAGTTGCAGAGCAGCCCGAAGGCCCGAAATCCACAAGGAAGAATGACAAAGAGTAGGGTTCGTAAACTCTTATACTCCCAACACTTGGCCGAGAAGTAACCACGTGGTCTCACAAATAAATCAACCATGCAGTGGGTAAATTGTATAGTTTCCTGCATACAAATGATTCCCAATTATTCAAACATAATCTATGTTCAATCATATAGTATTGCAATCATTTAGAAAGGTTCCACATTATCATGGAGTCAACCTATGGTTGCATGAATTAAACGATGAACCTTCAAATCATCTGCCAAGATTATAGTATAGTCGTTGTATAGTTTGGGACAAGGACGAATTCAAAGACTTGTTTTTATTCACAACCATACCCATAATATCATCAATGGAGTGGACTAACGTTCTTTCCTTTCCATAATAAGTTAAATTGTAAACTTATATTTGATATGTTTATCATATTAAGCCCTTCGTTGACCGAGATAGCGATGCAACCCTATAATCTTTATTTCTTACCCAAAGTATTTTATGATTGGAACTTTAGTTTATGAACTTTATGACTATATATTTATTCACATTAAGCTTTTTGTTAATCATTAAATCGATGCAATATAATAATCAATATTCTTGCCCAAAGTATATTTATGCGTAAAAGATTTAGTTCTTCACTAATGGAAAATCCATTTAGTCATAGCATAAATAGTATAGTTACAAACGTCGACAAGCCTTGTGCTATCGTAATTGAGTTTATGATGAAAATCTTATGATACTTGGGAGATGCTAATAAAAAGGCTATTACATCACCTAGCCAAACTATGATAATAAAGTATTTCTAACAGACTTTGCATAGCTAATCATATTGTCACCATCATTTATGTTGTGACTTGATAATGTTATAGAACATAGTTTTAATTAGGATCATGAACTCTATAAACCTTATCTGTTTATAACCAGAATTACTGGTAAACATAAATGCATTATAAACAAGATAGTTTATGTGTGTAACGTTGAGTATCATAGAAATGATAAATCAGTGGGTGGCAAATACTCGGATGATGGCTATGAATCCTTTACATAGCTCAAATCAACAAAGTTAATAACTTTTGGCTATTTACCAACCATGACAAGTACTATTAGCTTCTCCGTGATTTTGATTAGTAACATAATCTTTTAAAACTTTCTAGTACTTACATGAGGCAATAAATCAATCTCTCTTGAAGAATGGACATAAGTTAAGTAATGTGGTCAAAGGCTTAATCCAAAAGAAGTATTATAAAATAAAATAAGAAACTGGAGCGGAACCATCCCACTAGACTCTAAGTCCTTAGGACTCGGTATTCCACTGTAATGTTTAGAACCTTATAGGCAGCAATCTTCATTACAGAAGATGAATAACCAGCGGTTGCTTATACTAATATTATAAGTTGATAATGTATTTACTGTTAGAACAATCATTACAGCATTACAGGTTATACACTCTAGATGAAATTAACTTACGACAAAGATCACAAGTGGTGAACCAGGAGAATAAATACTATCGCTATTTACATATAAGAAAGAAACTCTTCTATATATATATCGTTGACAAAAATAATCGAAAGAAATAAACTAATTGTTTTACCTCATACAAGTAGAGTGATATGTAAGAGTTTATTTACCGAGCTTGTTATTTTGCAAATAGAAATACAGCTGAATGCTTTATGGAATTAAAAGACGTTACTCAATCATTCATACCTGTAAACCTGTAAGGACAAGTAAGCTTTCTGCATTAGCTTAAAAGCTAAGTAAGCCCTAGAATCCAAGACAGTTCCATCTACTAGTCACAAATTAGAACTCATCAGCAAACTGAAAGAAGAATTATTGCTCAAGTTAAACCTAACCTTGAATCAAAAGTAGAATGCTAAGTTACTTAATTAAAATGATGTATTAACTAATCTGGTAACCAATTCTTTTATAGATAACTGTTAGCTGTTAGCAGACCGCTTTCTCAGCATTTTATGTATTTTCAAAATTTTAAATTTTTATGAAAATTTGGGGTTTTGACATGTGATGTTAGTTTTTTTTTTGTGATGACTAAGGTTTGTTTTATACATGCAAACCCTATAGAATAATACACCATTTCCGATTATGGTTATTATGTATCTTGTTTCAACATTAAGGTTTCTACCCTAGTAGAAGACATGGAGAGTAGATTTAACACCTTGTATGTTTTTGGATCTTTATTCTTATGGTATGTAAGGATAGGAAAATATCATAGAGTTATTGTATTCTTGATGCTATGTGGATGTCTTGATGCTTATGCTGACGTAAAAGTGGAAGAATTAGGGTTTGAGGATTCAAACCCTAGGACAGGAAAGTATATTTGGAGGCCAACACTAGACTTTTCTTTCCACATACGTATATGATTTAACATGGCTTGGGCATGAAAACCCCGAGGAAGATAGCCATGTTAATGTGGAGAGTTTGTGACACAATAATGTTGTTGAATCCAATGAGGATTTGTTAGTGTTGGTGCTTGCTAGTTAGAGATATTTGGTGGTGGCTAGGGTTTTCATGATTTCCCTAGCGAGGGTTTTGGAGAGGTTGAAAAATTGTACCATCTTTGTGAAAACGTTGTGGCATGAACATGTAATTAATTATGACAAACTCATATATGAAGTTTTCATCTATCCAATACCAATGTAATTGCATATTTGATTTTCATCTTTCATTGTCTTCTTGATTAAGTAATTCTAAAAACTTATTGTTCATGCTAATTTGACATATTAAGGGTTGAAATTGTTGAGTGATTTGACAAACACCTTAAATATAATAAGGCATACTTAGTATTGTAAATATACAATAATTAAAGTGATTTGAAATATGGTTTAGCTTTAGAAATGTGTGCCTAAAATACCTGAAACTTGTTGGCATACATTTGATATCCTTACTCTTTCAATTCATAGTGGATTGGGGTTGATGTAAAGTGGAATATCATCCATAGTTTTCTACTATAATTTATATTCAAGATCATCCGATGGTTGAATAGTCATAAGAATTCATTATGGGAAACCTTTGGCGAGAAGTGAAATTTGAAAATCACATTAAAAGTTATAATTTCAAATTTATACAAGTTAGCATGATTTTGCACTAAGAAATGTTCCTCCTATGGTTACAATGGCCTTTGTTAAACCTACCTCCTTGTCCTAGGAAAACATGCCCATTTCAATTCATGCTTCTTTCTCCAGAATGCACATCTTTCCAATGCAAGTAATTTCCATTTTGTATGCTTTTTTCTTTACTATTTTGGAAACCTTAGGAGAAGACCAAGGGATGATAAACGTCTTAGATGTTCTTGGAGAGCTTGATCACTTGTGATGTTAGGGTTTTTTTGTGATTACTAATGTTTGTTTTATACATGCAAACCCTACAGAAGGATAAACCATTTTCGATGATGGTTATTATGTATCTTTTTCTAAACACTAAGGTTTCTACCCTAGTAGAAGACATGGATAGTAGATTTAACACCTTGTATGTTTTTGGATCTTTATTCTTATGGTATGTAAGGATAGGAAAATATCATTGAGTTATTATATTCTTGATGATACGTGGAATTATTGATGCTTATGGTGATGTAAGAGTGGAAGAATTAGGGTTTGAGGATTCAAAGCATAGGACTTGATTACATAGAGTAATGAGGTTCTTTATAACCTAGTATGGGGGATATATCATTTAATGTAAATTATGTGATACCAATTTTTTTACCTCGAAATACTTGGTTAATCAATATGTTTGGTCAGGAAAAAAACCAATATGGCCAAATCTAAGGCCAATACTTGGAAAATCTAAATGTTTTCCACACTTTATGCAAAAACAATGGCTTGATGAGGGTTATAGAAGAAACATTCTTTGTTACTGAATTTTTTTTTTCTTCATTCCATTTAGAAGGGAAAATTTCAAGATATGGTTCCATATTAATCTAAATTTGGCTCAACTATGAAAAATCTAAAGTTCTTACTACTTGCCTTCAGTTGTAGGTTTTTTGGATTTAACCTCCTCCTTTGGATTGTATCATCTGATCAAGAGAGAGGTTTTGTTGTGAGAAGATCTCTATCACTTGTGAAAGGTATTGATTGACTTCAGGTCTATGGACATTCCATGTTGGTGATTATGTGGATGAAGAACAATCAACAAATCCATAAAGTGACTTTACAACCTCTTGCTATATAGATCAAGGAAAATTCACATCTCTTTGATATGCTCACTTTTGACCATATATAGAGATCTGAGGAAACCCTAGGTTTGTATGTGCAATCTAATAATATTTGAAAAACATATCTATTATTTTGACAACGATTTTGTTACAAAGAAAACCATTCAAAACCGACAACAAGGAACCATAACATTTTCTAGGAACAAAACATGTTGTCCATGTTTAAGACTTCTAAGCATATTTGATCATTTCTAAGCATATATGATATATTATATTATCAATTCAAGCAAGTTGAAATTATAGGGAACAACGAATGGTAGAAATTGAGAAAAGTATGGAATACAAATCAAATTAACTAAATCAAAATATGTATGAGAATTAGGAATATGTTGCCTATACTATTTATAATTTTTTTTGTTACAACTTACCTTGATTTGTGGAGCTTCGCACTTTCTTTTTCTGTTTTACCTTTCAAAACATCATTCAACATACTACAAATATTTTCCTGTTGCAATAATTTCATGTTAGGACCCATCAAATAAATATTTGTCTGTTTATGAAAATAACCAAACCAATCTAAATAAATACAATACTATTACAATGTTAATTACAATACTATTCAAGTAAAGTAATTGCTAATAAGAAATCACCTAAGAAAACACAGAACCAAAACACTATGTATATAAGGCCATCAACCACATCAAAACACCATTTTTTCCTCTGAACTATGAAAATGTTTCCCAACGCTATATGTAACTAGTTCCAATGGATGAGTCAAATAGAAATAGTAAAATTTAAACACTACAATTATAGAAATAACTATTTTTAATGTATACTTCCTTACCATTCATTGAGCTCCTCTCTGTTTTGAGGATAATTTAATATTCTCTACTAAACAGGACCAACCACGTGAAGGTAGAATCTCTTATGGCCCCTACCCCCCCTCACATCACTCTCAATTCCTCAAACCCAATGCATCTACTTACAAATAACAATTTACTGCAAATTAATTCACTCAATAGCTGAAAAAAGATTTCATTAAACCATTCATTAAATCATTCAATAAACCATTCAATAATTCAATACCTGAAAAAAAAAACATTTATTAAACCATTCATTACAGCATTCATTTAGTCAATAGCTGATAAAACCATTCAGTAAACCATTCATTAAAGCACTCATTTAACCTTTCATTCATTAAATAGAGAAAAAAACCATGCACTGCATTGAGTTATAAAAAAAAATACTCAAAATTTCTTCAGTCACTTCCTTTTTACTTTTATTCTCTTTACATATTTAGCAAGAAGCGCATCTTCCGAAAGTTGCTCATCAGTCTCCCTAGTAGATTGCTCTCCAGGTTGAACTTGTAGTAAGGGGCTCAGAATTACTGCAATAATGTCAAAATGTTTCATTAATTTTTTATTTTTTTTTATAATTACAAGTAATTCATTTAAAAAAACATTACAAAGGTGTTTTTTTACCTGGCATGGGCACATCATCATGTTCATCATTATCCTGTCCAGGCTCAACCTGTTCAGTGTTACCTGCATCTACATGCTCTGCAGTTGAATTGTGGAGAATTAGAATTAATGTTCATCATCTGCAATTATCTATACAAAACAGTAGCATATTAATAAATTCATTACTAGAAATCGAAGCATGATCTTCGACTGGTTGGTGTACATCCTCGACATTAACAGGATCATTGCTTTCCTGCTCAAAACAGACTAAATAGTTTATGTTAATTTTTTATAACGAATAAATTGCAGAAGAATTAATAAATTTTCATTAAATTATATAGTTTTTATATACCTGTGCACAAGATGGATCACCAGAAGATCATGCAGTATGCCCAGACAAGCTTCTTCTACGTTCAACAATGGTTTCAAAGCCATGTTGGAAGCCAAGCTTCAAGTCTTCCTGAGTGGGAAATTCTTTGAATCGGTCGGCTTGCATATTTGCATGACGTCATTAATTTTACATTTTTCGTCGGAATAAAACGAAAATAATTTTCTATATATTATTTGGTTGCAGTATCGGGTTTTCGATTCTTACAAATCATGCCACCAAATTCAAATAACCACCAGGCCCAAGCTTTTGTTGACAATTTTTTTCCAGTCTTGCCTTAGTGGCCTTTGATGCGTCTGAAAACCTAATCAAGTGTTGAATTACGTTAGTCAATGTTCGAAATTCGATATAAAAATTAATAATAACAAGGCTTATCATTGCATTGTGGAATGTATTGCATACCTCCCTGTTCCTAGGGCTATCTTTCCTGTCTTTTTCATATCCTTCTCTTTTCTATCTTCCACTAGGGGTTTCCACTCCCTTGATGGAATCACCGAAGGGTGCTCATACCTAGAGTTCTTTTATAGGTGAACCCTATATTGGTCTCGGACAATCTTCAGATGTTGTCCATCCTTCTTTAGGACCTTCGATGTATCAAATGTATCTTTTCCAAACATACCAACCAACCGATTAGTTAGCTCATCCTTTAAAGTTTTTTATTGTCTGTCCCACCTTGTGCGGATGGTGGGCCCTGAATATCTCCAAGGCCAAATCATTTAAATTTTTATAAAATACATCATTTCCTGCAAAACAATCATGCAAATATTACTCAACAATAAAAGAATTTATCAGTATATTAGAAACAAATTATAAAACTAAATGGAACAATCTATAATTACCTGGAATATTCTCTATCTTTATTGAAACGATTTCATCATTCACCAAAAATGTTGTCACTATTGAACCAGTGCTAGTGACACGAGAAGATCCAGGAAATGTTGCTTTAGCATCAGCATTAGTATCAAACCCTGCCTCCACCCCTTCTTCTGCACGATCTATTGTGCGTCGGTCGGCATCGACTGCACCCTCTGCTGGCCTCAGGGGTCTTGCAGAGCTTATCGCCGACTGTTCAGTGGACAAAAAGGGTATAGTATGTGGTGTACATGGAGTGGTTTAGCCACTGGGACCAACAACGCCTTCACCACCAATTTTTTGTTGCATAATTTCCTATAATACAAACCATTGTATTATAAGTTCAATATCATATAAAATTAAAAATTATAAAGTTCTAAATGAATTTACATTATGATTCCGCAACTAACTTTCAAGAACTGACATCTCTGGATCAACAATTGAATCTTTGCTTTGATGTCGTTTGTCTGTGGAACTGTCAATTCCAGACGAACCATTTTCTCATGTTGTTTTTTCAAGGTTTTCTGTAGCACCTTCAACGGGTCTATATACGAACCAATGTCACCATAATTGAACAAATAGTAGACATCAAAGTCTGAAAACTATTGAGTTGTTGTTTCATAAACTGAAGCATTTATCTGCAACAAAAATATATAAAACATTGCTTAGTTGTTGAAGCAATAGCCTGCGCAAAAAATTATACTAACAAAAATAGTCTATAATGATAGATTTCTAGAATTACATCTAGGTTTACTTGATTCCTAGACGAAGGTGTGGTCTCATCAACAGCTGGGGACTTTCATCGATCATCCACCTGCAAAAAAAAGTATACAACATTATGATAATGAACGCAATCGTAAAAACGAAAAAGACATAACAAAATAAACATTATGGTATATGTTTTATGTGTACAATTTATTTTGAAGTACTTAAAATGTAGAATTACATTCAGGTTTACATGTTTCCCCGAGGCTCCAGTCGCTTGATCAATAGTTGGGGACTTTCTCCGTTCATCAACCTGCAAAAAAAGTAGACAACATTATCATAATGAACACAAACATAAAAATGAAAAATACATAACAAAATAAACATTATGCTACACGTTATATATATGTACAATTTTAAAGTATTTAAAATGTAGAATTACATTCATGTTTACCTGTTTCCCGAGGTTGCAATCGTCTGATCAATTGTTGGGTAGCTTCCCTGATCAACACTCTGCATTTAAAATAGACAAGATTATATAAAAAAACCAAATATACTATTAAAAAAACATAACAACATATCTGTTTTTCCATCCTAAATTTTTACAATGGCAATATTGATGTATACTTGCCGCCTTGAGGCAAGTCTAGGAAAATCTACTGTGAGGGAGGTGCCTCTGACAGAACCCTGCATAAAAGACATAGTAAAAATTACCTAACGAAACCAAAATACTCACTAAAACAATTTAATAACATAACATTTTGAAATATACATGTTGCCTCACGGATTGTGTACTCTTCTCACCTGCTGCTGGTGTGATACGCCTCCCATCACCTTCCTACGAATTCAACATAGGAAATGTAATAAAAAAATTATAATTATATGCTAACGAATAATCATAAAGATGTTAAAATAATTTATAAAAGGTTGGGTAAATTGTTGGATGTACCACATCTATACTAACCGTGTTTGTATCTACTCGATTCAAATTGTAATTAATAAACATCTATTCTCCAACATCTATTGATTTAATGGCACATACAAAGACATGGTTTCCTTCACGCGCCTCAAATATGCAGTTGGGTTGCTTAAGTGTAGACCATGGTTGTGTACTGTTTATAAACCCCGCAATATTTCCAGTTATTTTTGGCCTTCTGTCAATGTAAAACGTTGCTCATTTATTTTTATCTTTGTCTTTCAATTGTAAACAATTTGCTGACAACCCATATCTACGCATACTAATTCGTGTATATTGGACCAGGCGCATCCAATCAATGTAGTTGTAATAGGGTCCAACATAGTCCATCAATTAGGTACATCTGTCATATCCAACCTTTATGCCATCCATGCAAAACAACCCCAATCCATGTAATGATGGCAGTTTAATTTTATATATCATCTCATTAACACAAAAATCAGTGTTGACTTGAGGAAGATCCCTAGGTACATCTGTCATATCCAACATTTATGCCATCCATGCAAAACAACCCCAATCCATGTAATGATGGCGGTTTAATTTTATATATCATCTCATTAACACAAAAATCAGTGTTGACTTGAGGAAGATCCCTAGGTACCCATTGTTTCACTAGGTGTTTATACCTTAAGGGAACCTCAATGTCTCCTATTGTCTCATCATCATAGGAACATGACCCCCCTCCTCTGAGATAAAATTCCATGTGTTTATTGAATTTTCTTTTAATCTTCTGATATCTAGTTGATCTAGCCCTTGTAGACCTACTGGATGTCTCACTTTCCTCTAGCCTTCCCAAACTCCCATCGCTGGAAGAAGACAGGTATGACAAATACCTGTTTGGTTCTACTTGCACCATGGCCGAAAAAAAAGATTAGCAAATAATAGCAAAATATCAACAAAAAACTTAGAAAGACTTATAAGCATGACATAATAGTGATATCATTATCCTGAATAATATCAATAATTATATAGTATAACAGTTCAGCACATAGTTCTTTAACACGATATAGATATCAAGTCGTTTCATAGAAAATGCTTAAGGCAATTTATCTTAAAATACAAACTATGTTTTTTACAATATTCTTAGGTGTACATTTTTTAATTTATTTTGTTTCCTCACCCAAAAATATTAAAGACCCAGTTTATGAATCTCAATATATCTAATAAAATCATTTGCAAATATTTTGTAATTTTGTTTCAGAGGAAAATAAGGTGTTCATTGATATTCAATAGTGAATCAAAGGTAACTTTGACATAGTCCTAGCAATAAGTCAATCTAGACACGAGTGAAGATCATAAGTATCAAAACAATTCGAAAGGGAAGGGACGAAACCCATAATCCCAAGATGACTAAAGTAGCAATACCACACGGACAACATAAGGAGCCCAAACAACTTATCCAAGGAGACATCGAGGGTGGAGAAAACACACCCCTGAGGGAATGAAAACAAACTCTATATCCTTAGCTAAAACAAGAAAGATACTAATGTACCCCAGAGTAGAAAGAACCAAAAAAGACTATGCCATGATGACGACGACGATGATGACGACAACGACGACGATGATGATGATGGTGAAGATGGACGATGATGGATGAAGATGATAATGATGATGATGAAGATGATGATGATGATGATGTCAACGATGATGAAGATGAAGATGATGATGATGATGACAATGATGAACATGATGATGATGATGACGACGATGATGATGCTGCTGATGATGATGAAGATGAGGATGATGACGATGAGGATGGATGATGATGGATGACGATGAAGATGATGTCGACGATGATGATGGTGGATGATGATGTTGATGATGATAATGATGAACATGATGATGATGTTGATGGAGATGATGATGATGATGATGGATGAATATGATGATGAAGATGATGATGAAGAAGAAGAAGAAGATGTTGATGCTGATGATGATGATGATGAACATGATGATGATGATGATGATGAAGATGATGATGAATATGACGACGACGATGATGATGATGTTGTTGATGACGACGACGATGATGATGAAGATGAAGATGTTGATGATATCGACAATGATGAAGACGATGATGATGTCGACGATGACGATCATCATCATCATCATCGTCGTCGTCGATGCCGATGACGATGATGATGAACATGATGACAATGATGATGAAGATGATGATTATAATGATGAGGATGATGATGATGATGTCGATGATGTTGACGATGACGACGATGATGATGATACTGATGACGATGATGATGATGATGATGATGATGACGATGACGATGACGATGACGAGGATGATGGTGATGGATGATGATGTTGATGATGATGGATGATGGTGTTGATGATGATGATGATGATGATGATAATGACGATGATGAAGATGATGATGATGTCGACAATGATGAAGATGATGATCATGATCATGAAGATGATGATGATGAGGATCAAGATGATGATGATGAATATGACGATGACGACGATGATGATCATGATTATGATGAGTATGATGGATGATGATGATGATGTTTTTGTTGATGATGACGACGACGACGATCATGATCATGATTATGATGAGTATGATGTATGATGATGATGATGATGATGATGGATGATGATGATGTTGATGTTGATGACGATGATGATGATGATGATGAAGATGAGGATGATGGCGACAATGATGAAGATGATGATGATGATGATGGTGATGGTGATGAAGACGACGATGATGAGCATAAAGATGATGATGATGATGATGATGACGACGATGGAGATGAAGACAACGACAACGACGATGATGATGATGATGATGGTGATGATGATGATGATGATGATGGATGATGATGTTGTTGATGATGTTGATGTTGATGATGAAGACGATAATGATGAACGTGATGATGATGATGGTGATGATGAAGATGAATACGACGATGATGAAAGATGATGATGATGATGAAGATTATTTTAGGCTCATCTGTTCTCCTATCTGTAAATATATGATCTCATTAATGTTAGTAACTCTTTAAAAAAAATAAGATAAAATAATAGGTCTAATTAAATATTTACCTTTTAATAGATTTCATCATATTCTTCATCCAAGTCATCATCTGTATCATCAAATCCATAGTCAACATTATAAGGATTGGCCATATCATCATTGTCAACATTGTTACGATCATCATGCCATCATCGATATAATCTTCATGGGAATTGTCTGCTGCATCATTTGATTCAACTAATTCTTGGACATATTCTGTTGGATCATCATGATCATCTAACTCATCATGTTGATCATGCTCTTCATCATTGTCTTATTCTTCCATAGTACCCTCTTCATTGCCTTCCTATAGGTTATACTTTACCAGCCTTCCCGTTGGATCGTGTCTCACAACAAATGACCATCCTGCTTTACCTGTAAACTTCGAGTAAAATACCTGTTCACATTGACTTGGAAGAACTTAAGGCTCTGCTCCTAGCTCAAACAACCTTGTATTTACCATGGTAAATCCATTATCATGTTCAATAATAGTTCTATCAGGATCAAGTTGATTCAATCGTAACCTATACCATTTGACAACGAACAAAACTACCTTGAAGGATTTAAAGTCACATTGTAGAATATCTTCCAAATACCCATAGTATTGATTTTCTGAGAGTTTTGGATGTCTGTCACTTCTAGATGAAACATTGGTCACCTCAAAGACTGCAGATATCCCACAATTTGATGTTTTCTTTGTTTCATCTAATTTTTTGATGCGATATCTACAACCATTGCAAACCATAACCTTACGGTGTTTTACCTACAACAAGAAATACACGAAAAGATTACATAACGATTCAATATTTATGATTAACTGCCTATTTATGCAACCATACATGGAAAAGAACAACATGTACATCAAAATGTAATTTGCAAAATAACATATTTGGAGTGATTGATTAATATGCTTTCCTGCTTATCTTTTAAACCATATGCTAAATCGATTTCTCTTTCTGTAAGATTTGTATCTCCATTGCGATGTGCTTCTTTTACCAATGAAGCCACACCTTCCCATGATATTCCATGACCTGATTGTTTGCATCGTTCAATCCATACCTTCATCTAATCAATATTGTTTGAGATGTATAAATGAATTGCATCCCACTCTCGACCAACTTCTTGATGACGATAAACATTAAAATTCAAGACATGTAAATTTTCTAAACAAAGTATATGCTCTTAATTGATGCAATAAATTGAATATGCAAATAGAATATGTATGATATAATTAACATCCACTAGCTAATAATTACCTTTCACCTTCCTTGATCTACCTTTCCCCTTCAGGTACTCCCCTTCAAAATTGTTATTAGAGTCCGGATCACAAATACGACGTAAATTAAGCTTTGACATTAACTTAAGAAGATAGTCATTAACATAAAACATGTTTTAGTATACCATATATCCTTCCATCATAGAACCCTCAGCAAGTGCTCATTGTCTCACCAAACCCTTCATAAATTTCAAATGCCTCTCAATCATCCACATGGACCTTGAGTGCACAAGTCCACACAATTCAATCTCCTTAACTTGGTGTATGAGGTTGTGTTCTTGTGCATTGAAAAATGGCGAAAGTAGATGCTTCTGCATTTCACATATGAGACGAAGAATTTCTCTCCTCCAATACTTTATATCTTCTTTATGGATTTCTTTAGATTTCAACCATCTACAAGTGACGCAAACCAATAACGATAATTAACAAAAAAAACATTAAATTACATAACATAAATTAGTGCACAAAAAACAAATATAAATTATACAAAGAATTAAAGAATCAATAAGCACAAGCAACTAATCGCTAGTTACCTCATGTATTTCCTAAGATTATATATAACTTGTTTGACATTGTCGTCGAAGTTGTCCAGGAGAGAAAAAGAGGTAGAACACACTGTATCAATATACAAACCATGTCATTCTTTAAACAAAGAGTATACAAACAAGAAAACAAATTTATGCAATAAAATGAAGAAAAAAAATTATATGGACATAACAATAATAATTACCTTGATGAAGACATGCCAATCATGCGTTTTGACCCCTACAAAATCATCTTTTTTTGTTATGATATTCTTCAAGTTCACACAAAATCCAGTGGGAAATTTAACATTACTTTGTTGCTCCGTAAACATCCATGGAATTGAGTTTATATTAATTTGGTCTTCGTTTCTATGAAATTTAATGACATCTTTCATTGCATGGTTGCCTTTTTGAATGTCTTTGCAAACTTTCACAATTTTATCTTTCTCGCTCCTTAGCTCCAGTAGTCACCATAATGTTTCAGTCACATTCTTTCTAATATGCATTGTATCAAACATATGAGAAATTTGAAGGTGCTCATAGTAGGGAAACATGATGAATTGTATAGGATAACTTTTCATTCCTCGTGGAAGCCCATTAATGCTTTAATGATCACGAAGGGCATCATGAATATTAGTTTATAAATAAATTACAAAAATCAATTATGGCCACTACAGTAAACAGATAAAAATTAAAATACATAACTCATATATTATTCACATGTACCACCACTACAACAAATCCTGGAATTAGCGTCCCTTTTTAGTGTATTTTTTTTTACATTGAGTGGTCAAACTAGACGCTAAATGGGACACGTCATGGAAAAAACTTAAAGCGACTCAAAAAACGTCTTTTTTGCTTCCTAGATAGCATCCTTTATAACATCCAAAATAGCGTCTATTTTTTTGCTTCCAGAATAGCGTCCAACTTTGCTTCCTAAACAACGTCGAGGTTTGTTTCCTAAATAACGTCATATTTTGCTTCCTAGCGAGTATTTGCTTTTGCTTCTTACATGACATCCCCGTTAGAGCTATATTTGCATCATGAATAGCACCATGTTAGCATCCAAACTAGCATCCAATATTGCATCCATTTTGCTACCACTTTAGCATCCCATTTTCCACCATGTTTTACTTCCAAATATGTACCAATTTTTGCTTCCAAATTTGCACTAATTTTTGCTTCCTTTTTTGCATCGTGTTTTGCTACCAAAATAACACCAAATATTTCTTCTATTGTTGCACCATATTTTTCTTCCTATGTAGCGTCATGTTTTGCATCTAAAGTAACGTCTTATTTTTCTACCATATCAACACCATGTTTGGCTTCATCATTAGCGCCACGTGTTGCATCATTTTTAATGCCTAGTTTCGCGTCTTATTTTGCTACCACATCAACGCCATGTTTTGCTTCATCATTAGCGTCACATGTTGCATCCTTTTTAATGCGTAGTTTCGCATCTCTTATTTCTTGGTCACTAATTTAGTCGTTTTCAGTAATTTTATATACGAATTTTGGTCGTTTTGTTTGGCCACTTATCTCTCATTGTTTGGTCACTTATCTCTTATTTTTTGGTTACTAATTTAGTTTTTTTTAACCAATATTATAATATCATTAGGGCATGAAGGAATCGAACCACCAACCTCTTGCTTGTAAGGCATACGCTCTTCCATTGAGCCAGCACCCTTTAAGAATTTAGGAACCTAACTTACAGAGTCCTCTATAATGGTAAAAATGATTAATACACAACTGAGTATCTAATGGTCGACAAAGGATGATAGATTGTATAAGTTCACAATATATGATCAAGCATGTTATGAAATCCATAAACCTTTTCATTTTCTAGGAATTTTGAAAAAAACTCAAGAAATTGACTAAATGGGATTGCAAAAATCATTATTCCCTAGCAACCGTTATGTTTATTTAAGGTTTGATATTTAATCATACTCCATTAAGAGACCCATGATAAGAGAACATGAAGACACATCCTTAAATGAGAATACAATGATATTCAAGCAAAATAACCATTGTTTACACCATATTGCAATAAGAGGGTACTACTGTAATTTTAAGTCATCAACACACTATATAAAGATGCTAAAGCTTGGAAAAAATGATTGTAAGAAACCTTAGTTCAGAAATTCCTTAATTTTCAAGCGAGAATATGATTTGTACAGAGCTGGAAATGATTGTTGTGTATGATTTTGACACTCAGAAAATTTATATCAGCACTTGACTCTCAGAAAATTTGGACACTTACTAATGATACAAGATTTGAATTGATTTGATATTTATTTTTATTACAGTAATGTTTGAAGGATTAATGTTTCACCGCAATGTGATAATCTCAAGTGATCTCAAGGAATTTTTTCGACATTTATGAGTCATTAACATTTTACTCTTTGCACGGTACTAGAAAATGCAATATCGACCTGAGAAAACAATTCTAAGTTGAAATGTATACATATGTATTTATTACTAAGAAATACACTCACATCAACCAAGGAATATATTTGGCAATTTGCAAATTTTTATTCCCTGTAACAACAGTACAAATAGGTGTTTAAAATAAGATTTCAAGTGTACCCTCAGGTCTAAGTTTGATAGTTTGTTACAGGTTTATGGTACAATGATTTAGGAAATTTGAAATTTTATAACTTCTAGTCTTCCAATTGATATTTACCGAGTCTATAATTTATTAAATTTTATGTTTCAAATTTTCAATGTGAATCTTCATTTTTCAATGAATCACTGGATTTATAATTATGAATCATGATTCATAATTTATGAAGAAATCTGAAATATGCATGTATGATGTGACTGTGACATGTTTTTTATAATGTAAATATATATAATACCCCCAACCTACCCAAGTATCCTGTTTCAAAAAGTGGCGTCCCTATCCCCATTTGTGTTGGGTCAGATGGCCATTGTATATTGTATATTGTCAAGTTATCTTCAAAAAGGTATCTTCTATTGGAATGATTTATAGGGCCCTAGGATCAGGTCATGGAAATAGTGGTGATCCCTTGCTCTAGACTTTGGGCTACTGACCTCTGATTGTCCTGTAATCATGGAGTTGCGTACATTTATTCCCAACAACAATATGTTTAAGATGAATATCGGGATTCCTGTGCCTTTTTATAGGGATTAAGAATGGAGTTTTCAGAAACTATCCATTCAGTATGATTCTCCTTGTCTCTATCGAGTCTATCCATCTCTTCATCAGAGGCACACCCTATCCTTACTGCTTAATGCAAGGTGAGGTTTGCAAATCTTGAGGTATGGTGTGTTCATAATCTACACAGTATTTGGTTGGTGTGGCTTTTATATAAGCCACATGTTTTTTCTTGCTTGGTTATCTATTAGGGGATTCCATCTAAGGCCAAGTTGGCAAAGACTAGCCTTTCAGATGGTGTATGTCCAATGTGTGTCAACGATAAAAAATGGTCAAGCATATTTTATGCAGTTGTCAATTTAGCAGGCAGTGTTGGAGTTACATTGAGGTTCAACACCCTAGGTTGTTAAAAAACAAGCTACGTTGGAGATGTTTTGGGGGATGGGCAAGCCCTTGTGTGGGATTTCTTCCTTAGGCAAGCCCTTGTGATATGGAAGTTCAGGTACAAGTATGTGTTTGATCAAGAGATAAGTATTATGTCTTCCTTTGTTGATTGATAGAAAGATGAGGTACATCAGCAACTGTAGTCTGTTGGATAAGAGAGTCTTGTTGATCAAGGAAGCCAGAAATCTGACTCCTTATCTATACTCTGACTTTATTTATGTTTTAGCTAACTTGAGGAAGAGGTTCTGACAGGCATTATATATACCCTTCCACGGCATGCACTTTTGTTTGTAAATATATTTATGTGAATATAAGATGTATTATTCAACAAAAAAACTAGTTTTACCTTCCAGGTAACATATTTAACAAATTACCCAGCTAATGACCTAGTCATGCATACCTTATCATTACTTAATGTTAAGCGTTGCGTCACTTTTGTTTGTAAATATATTTATGTGAATATAAGATGTAATATTCAGCAAAAAAAACTAGTTTTACCTTCCAGGTAACATATTTAACAAATTACCTAGCTAATGACCCAGTCGTGTATACCTTATCATTACTTAATGTTAGGCATTGCGTCAACCCCACAAATAAACACCCATCCATGTTGAAAAAGAAAAAAGAACACAGAAATTGTGAAATACAGTTGAAAATTTTATACAAAAAGCTTATCAAACATAGAGAAATAGAAAACCATCGAGGCAAGCAGAGGAGGTGAATCAAGGGAAGACATAAAATATAAATAACTGGATAAGAATGACCATCTCAGGATTGGTATACAAACTATCTGACATAATTATGCTATAGCACAACAATAAAATACAGTAAAATAGGATCAACTTACCACAAATGCCCGCATCAAAGACATTGATATACTGTTAGCAGCCAATGAGTGATGATCCAAGTAGATGTCCAACAAATTTGGCAGATTGTTCTGCACGCAATAGTGCAAAAGAAGTCCATGGACTACGTGCACTATATCCTTACGCAGTTCCCCAGATTCTATATATGATAATTCCAAGTCACAAAACTTTTTATTGACTTCTATGGTCGGAAATTTCTTGGATATCTTAAAAATAAGGCCCACACGTGCCAGTAATGACATAATCTCTTGGGTTACGATACCATGCCAGTTTTCCTGCAAGAAAATTAAGCTCTTTGATAACTTCTCCTATATAATTTTTCTCATCCACAGAGCACATCCATGTCCAACTGAAACTCTTATGATCTTAATTTTCGGCAAAACTATCTCTATTACATCCACTTCTCGATCTGAATGATGGTGAAAGAAATATCCATCTCCATTCTCCTTTATGAATGATGGTGTAACAGTTGGAACCTTCACACCTAACTGAATATGAAGTATGCCTTCTTACAAGACAGTTGGAGGAATTGTATCCAAAAGCTTTGAGACCTCTTCCCAATCATTGTGAGCAATGTAATACTCAAATTGTGCCTCCCATGATATGTACACTCCCATGAAAAATGGTTGATCTAATATTATCTGTATGAAAAATTCCAACATTATTACAGAAATTGGAATTAACATTGACTCTAGTGTTACATGAGTTTGTGAATAATAAGGTCATGCCTCTAGTGAGTTTTAAGACATAGTGAGTTTAAGACATAAATTTATGGTAGAAGAAAATTTATGTTTTACCATTTAATTATGTAAGATAATTGGTACACAAATTTAAGGACCTATTGTTTCTTGCTACCATGTTGGAGATTTTTTTTAAAAATACTATACATCCACAGAATTCAAGATGAATAAGTGCATCTATGTGTATTTTAAGCTATTGCATCTTCATGTAGTTACTTTGAATACCACAATTATCTGAAATAGTTTGTTATATGGACAAGGATTTTTTATGTTCTTTCCTTCATGGCAGGTTTTAAATTATTAATCAGTGGTAATCGAACGTCCATGCCATGGGTGGGTCAAGAAAGTGGTTTAAGACACTAGTTGGTTTTAAAAAGTCAATAAAAGCACCTCTATCAAGAGAACAAGATTATGTGAATTAAGATTGTATTTTCTCTTTAAAACCCAGTGAGATTTTACGTAATACTTGAGTGAAATAATAAATGACATTACTTATAGTTTGGTTGATATAGTACTCAACTTGGGGAAAACTTATCGTGTTAAATTTTCTAATTGAATTAATTTCTTATTGATGAAAGTTATCCATGGGATTTCTCTTCACATATGTCCTTGAAAATAGTGTCCAAATAAGAGGTTGATTGAGGTTTATCCTTACTAGCATCTTTGAAAGCCCTAATTTCTCCCATTTTCCCATGTCATACTTTATTTTTGTAGGGAAACTGTTAACTTTGTAGAAAAGTTAAAAATTGTAGCCAATACAGCATACTATGCAACATTATAGCCTTTTTTTTCTTGGAAAAATATTAATATGCTAGTAGAAGATGGATCCAAAATCACATCTATAGCTTCTGAGCGCTGCACCAATATTTTACATATACTAAGAAAAATCCAACATGCAAGGCCTCTAGCCTTATACATCCTATACAAAATCAGTCAATGAAAATGACACGAAAGACATAGAGAGAGGTTATGGATCTGCAAAAGTTCCCATCCTTTTCAGGTGCAAGGCCTTCCTTCCCTCCACCAATATCTGTTTGGAATTTTCCTTGCTCACCCCCCACTAGTTGCTAGCCCCTCCTCTTGTTAAGATAAATACTTCGGATTTTTGCCAGATGCTTTGTTGGTCTCCTGCCAATTTGCAATGTTGAAGATTTGTACTAGGTTGAAGGACAATAAGTTCTTAGTATACACTGAATATGTACATTAAGTTTTGGAAATATTATGTCTTTGGTAGATTATATTCAACTATTATATGAATGGAATATGAATAACATGAACTTCATGGTTGAAATTGAACTTTTGAAGGGGAAAGTATTACTGTGATGCCGAAGTAGCAACTCTACACAATAAAAAAGAGGAAAATAAAGAAATGTATTCAGATAAGTTTATACTTCATAATAAATCATTGATGCAAGTTATGGACTTAAACAAAAGTTAAGATTCTGCAGAAATTAATTGTGCAAAATGGTCTAACAAATAGGGTTGGATCTGCAGGGATACAAAATTTATACAATAAGGTAAGCTAGAAAAAATATGGAAGACGTGAGAAGGTAGTGTAGTTGATTCAAACCATGTGAAGACTATTTTTAGATGTCAATCAATCAAACCATAAGTTCTTGAAATTTAGTTAATGGAAGGATGGTACAAGTAGACATATAAAAAGTATTGCAACTTTCGGTTTAAGCAGGTCCTCAATTTTTTTCAAGTTATCGAAACTGAAATTGTTCTACTTTTAGAATATCTAAAGCTAGTATGGTTCAAACTTCAAATTTCTTGAACATCTTTTCAAGGAATAATTAAATATGTGGTATTTGACTATCTTACCATTGGGGCTTAAGCAGTCCAATTTTGAAGGAAGAAATGCAAAAACATTTCTGCTAGTGCAATGGTAGAGTGAGACATCATGCTACCATGCAATTGGCCCAACCACCACTAATAGAAAGGATGGGGGGAGTGGAGTTTCTACTTGGTTGTTGAGGGTAACAGAGAATCTGAGGGAAAGAGAGGAAAGAGGTCAAAGGATCCACTAGATTACTTGATTAAATTTGAAGCGCTTAGTGTGGACCTCTCAAGTCATGGCAAACAAAGGTGGCCACTGAGTGCAGAGTTATGTTTGAAAATACTATATGGTATCAAATGGAAACTCACCCTTGCAACAATTTTCTATAAGACATAAAAGGAAACGATAAAGTGCGGCTTCCATATTAAAAATACTGTCCTCCTCCATATTACTTTCATGTCTATATGTTGCAGCATATTCAACTTTATTTTTGCATCTACAATGTTCATTTAAATTGTATATATATACTAAGCTAGGTCAGCATTTTCAATCCCGGTGTCTCATTATATAACTCTAAAAATTATGTAAATAGGATCACAAATATACAACTTACCTGTGAAAGAAGTAAACTGCCTCTAAGGCTATGTTGCACAAGTTTCCGGAACGCGGGAACGTATGGAACGTGGGTACGAGTATCAGATACGTCTACAAGTTTCCCCCAAATTTGTAGGAAACGACAGGTTGGGAACGTCAATAATATATATTTTTTTTGACCAAAACTTAGGGGTAGATATTAAAGCGTCCTGGCAATCCAAAACCAAAAGGTACAAAATTGAAGAAGGTTGATGACCTCTAACAGTGTTGTCAACCTTCTTGATAATATCATAGGAGAGAACTCCTTATTTCTTTTGAAACTTTTCCTAGATTTAGCAGCAAAATGCTTACAGGAGTAGATTCTAACAAACTGTGAGCACAAAAAGGTGCAGAAACAGACCATTAACGATTAGGTGGCTGCCCTTTTAGGAAGGGGACCATAGTTTTCTGCACGCCCGACAATATGTTTGTGTGTGCTTCAGCTTCCCGCCAATCTTTGTTAGTCTTCCTTCCTCTTGTGAGAGGGGGAGACGGGACTGAACAACTGTCTGAATCTGGATCACCAGTAGACCTCGAGGAGGAGCGACGGGCATCCAGCCTAACAGCTAGGGAGGCATCAGATGGAGAAGCTTCAGAAACGACTAGACCCTCGACTGCAGGCACAGACGGAGAGGCAGCGACTACTGCTTCCGGGGGGGTGGGATCCGGAAGGCTTTCGCCTGCCGGAGGGTCTTCCTTAACTGTTGTTGCTTAAGGGTCTTGGGCTTCATCTTCCTACAGCACATCAAAGCTGTTTTTATTTTCCAGAGTTGCCTCTGCTGAATGAGTGGCCTTCGAAGCCTGGGCTAGTGGCTCCTTTCGCCTTGGCTGCCTTCGCCGGTTAGTTACTGGCTGAAAATCATCATCTTTGATTGGACCTGCATCCTCAGAGTCTTTGGGACAGCTTTTTGCGAAGTGACCGTAAACATGGCACCGGAGGCACTTAAAAGGAATCTGCTCGTAGTCCAGCTCTTGAATATGGCACCATTCCCCGAGGGAAAGTTGAATGGCTTCCAGAAGTCCTTTCTCAAGGTTAACCTCAACACAAATACGAGCACAGGTAAATTGATCCCCTTTCGGCTCCACACTGTCCAGGAAACGCCCAAGCTTATTTCCAATGTCCTCCAGAGAGCCTTTTCCCCAAAGATGCAAGGGAAGATGAGGCAGCCTAACCCAAATAGGGGCTGCGGTAATCTCAGCTCCGGGATTGAAATCAAGAGTCCAAAGGGCTAAGAACAGCCCCCTCGACCCCATGAAATAGGGTCCAGATCTGAAAACTAGATCACAGCCCTCTTTCCTCGAGAAGCTGAAGGCAAAAAAAGCCCCGCCTACTGCACACAGAGAAACTTTCCCATGCATCAGCGGTTTCCAACGCTCTTCCATCCAAGCCTCCACCGCTTTGGGGCTAGGCCATAACCCCGTAAACTTTCCGATGAGGGCCTTTTCTGCTAGGAGGAGGGCAAAAGTGCATGGCTCCTCTGGAGATAGCTCCAGAGAAGGGATCTCCTCCATCTTCTTAACAAACTTAGACGAGAAAGAAGGCTTGGCTTTAGGTCCTGCCGAACGGACTAACGCTTTGAAAGCTTCCAAAGGATCTATTTCCATCTCAGCCATCGGATCTGGGGCCATCGTAGCAGAGGGGCGGCGACCACCAGAAATCGAGAAGACGCAACAGAAGGAATGCCAAAACGGCCACAACCGTAGCTCCAAGACGCCTGGACGGAGAGCCACAACTCGTCAGGAGGAAACGCAGCTCTTTAGCTTCTGAAACGAGCAGATCTAGCACGCAGAGACAAGGAGAGCCCTGCATGCAAGCCTGAACAAGATCGCAAGGCGGCTAGGGTTTTGGCCCTAGCCGCTGGGAGACGCTTCCGGTTTGCTCCATCCTAATCGATCCTCAAACGTCAATAATATATATTAAAAAAATAAAAAATAATAATTAAAAAAACATGGGAAGAGAAGAAACATAGAAAAGAAAAGAAACATTAATACAAATCTGATGATTTAACTTATCCCTGGTATTACGGTTGTAACTAGAACCTCTTAGCAGATGGAAATGGGAATAAACTCAAGATTATCATCCACGTCATTGATTATATAAGGTAGACTCTTTCTAAAGTGGGGACTTTGAGAAGTTACAGTCCCTATATTTGTGGCTATATGTAGAGTAAGTTTTCAATTTTGTGTCAACTATGATTAAAATGTATTAGAATATTATATGTTTACAAACCATTCTATGCCAAGGTATTTGCAAAGGTGTATAAATATTCAAATTTAAATTATTATAAAATAAAAATCAAGATAATCTTTATTTAAATGTAATATATAAATTTAGTGTTTAAGTAAGATCTAAAAACATTTCCAATTAGTTAAAAGTTCACTTTTTATTCATAAAGTAAATAGTAAAATAAATGATTTTATTTCTTTTATTTAATAATATATAAAAAGTCAAAATAGACTTACAGTTATTATTGATTAGCGATAAGTGCAATTCAGTGAATACTCTAGCATGAGTGATAGACAAAGATCTATGCCCCGACTGAACAAGGTAGCACAAAAAAGACTTGTATTGCAACTTAGTTTTCTAGAGAAAAAATTCTAAGTCAACCATGTATATGTATGGTCGCAAGGAAATAGGAATGTTGTTAACAACATGTCGATAATGAATGCGTGGAAGTTCCCAGTGAAGGAAACGTGCAAAAAAAGTCCCCAAGTTCCCGATTTTAGAGGGTAAAAGTTCCCAATAAGTTCCCAACCATTCAGAACGGTTCCCACTAGGTTGGGAAAGTTCCCTACGAGTTCCCAAGTTCCCTGGAACGTTGGAACTTCAAAAGCGAGTTTCCTAAAATCCGAGAGCGGTTCCCATGCTACATAGCTCTAAGGTATTCATTTTCTAGGTCATCTGCTCCAAGATCTGAACATGCTAGAGGTACTGACAAGTTCAGGACACTCAAGACTGGCTTTGGGGATACCTGAGATATAACAGAATATCAATAGAGAAATTAATGGTGGCAACCTTTACATGTATTCTCAAAGCAACTAAAAGTTTTGAAAAGATGGTTTGCTTTCATACATGTGGATAGGTATCAGACAATTTGCAGACAAAAAAAAAACCTGTGTGCTATTTAGTCCCACCATCCAGATACTTTCAGTTTCTGATTTTCTTTCTCTCGCAACACTGTGTACATTACAAGAATTTTTCAAAAGCATGGCATGAGTGTCAATTATATTATGGAAACTAAAAAGATGTTTTACATATCAAGCGTCCTCTCAATCTCCCATCTTACAATGAGCATAAATTTTGTACCTAAAAATTGGCACCCAACAACCATTGTATTCATTGGCGAACACTCTTAAATTCCCTTGCATGCCTCACCCAGTTAGGCTCCAAAAGTGGCACATATGAAATTTGACTTATAGAACAAAATGTCCCTGAAATCAGGTATTTAGGAGCTCAATAACTTAGAATCGTATGGACTTAATAAGCATTCTTCACTAAATCCAAGCCACGTGAGATGAGAACCATGACTTAAAGGAATCTGGCCAGAGAGAGGGCAAGTCTTTTTCAGAAATGTTATACACAGTCAAACCAAGCACCTAGATCCACAGCCATAGTGCTGACAAATTTAAGGTGCAAACTGATGTACACCATGAATTTATAAATAGATGCTATTAAAAAAAACACACCAAACAAATTGATTATGCAAATTCTAGATAATATCTCTACCTGCTCTCCAGATAAAAGAGGATTTTAAGCATGTGATACAACAACAAGGAGGTTCTCGTTCCCTGCTGCAGTGACCACTGGCCCATCCAAACAAAGAACAAATTTATGTGATAGAAGACAAATTATAAAGTATTTCAACAATAATCTACCTAGTATCAAAGTAATGATCTCAGTTGCAAGAAGTAAAAGGGAAACAAAATGTAGGTCAAGCTTAGTTGTAGTGCGA
Organism: Pseudotsuga menziesii; assembly: GCA_001517045.1. Taxonomy (NCBI): domain Eukaryota; kingdom Viridiplantae; phylum Streptophyta; class Pinopsida; order Pinales; family Pinaceae; genus Pseudotsuga; species Pseudotsuga menziesii. The sequence continues at coordinate 221,828 of LPNX010265356.1, forward strand.
TCCTGCGTGAAGAATGAGGATAAAACAAGTGATGTTGGATGGGCATGACATTAAAAGCTTGGAGTTGAAATGGTTGAAGGGGAAGATTGAAATCAAGAACTTGCATTATTGCAACAAGCAATCAGGAGAATATACTTTATGGAAAGGATGACGCAACTATGGATGAAATAACGCAGGCTACAAAGTTATCAGATGTTGATTTGCTCATTAATAATCTTCCAGATTGCTTTGAAATATCTCATGAAGAAAATCTTGTTTACAAGGAATCATCGCTAGGAGCATACTCTTGCCTCTAGAGTCCATACCCAAAGGAACTCTGTTGAAGACTAAAATTTTATGTGCCAACTACCTCTGGAGAGGCAGGACAGAGTACAAAGGGTCTCATTGTGCTCACTGGGAGTTGCTAGCCATACCAAAGCAATTTGGATGATGGGGTGTCAAAGACCTAAAAGAAAATTGGAAAATTCCTAGCTGCCAAATCCCTCTGGAAAATATTCATAAAAGTTGGTCTGCGGTGCAGGATAGTAATCCAAAAATACATTGTTCCAAAGAGTTCGATGGACTGGATCTGGAATCCAAGAAAAACAGTGCCTCAAGCATCCAACCACTGGATGGCTCTTTTTCAACATTTTTTTTGTCATCGGTAATCATCTTGCATGAAAAGTTGGGGAGGGTTTTCAAGTACGAATTGGCACTAATTCTATTATGGGTTGCTCTCACCATATGTTTCTCAATCCTGATATCATTGCACATCTTCAATTAAGAGGCTTGTGTACATTAAACATAATAGGGAAAGAGGATGACTTCTATCTGGAGGCAGGGATGGCTTTTTGCACAAGAAGTAGGTCTTGAAGACCCACAGACTCGTCATTGGAACAAGTTTATAGGAGAGCTGAAAAAAGCACATATCAAATTAGGTGAGAGCCCAGATGAGCAAGCATGGGTGGAAAGGGGAAGGTAGTTAAAATGTGGTATAATTGGGCTATGAATCCCTATAGGATCCTATGACTCTTTCTTCATACTGGTGGTGTCACAAATGTGGAAAATCAGAGCCCCCTCCAAAAGTATATTGGTGATGCAGCTTATTTGCATAATAGGCTTCCTACATGGGATAGGTTCCAGAAAAAGAGATTAGAAGGCCCAGCATGGTGCTATCTTTGCAGGGATATATTGAAACAAATTCTCTCCTGTTTTGTTCATGCCCCTTTTCTATCCAAGTTTGGAGGAATATGGAAACCTCTCTGAATATCCATCAATTACGGTCTAAAGAGAATATCTTGGAGAATTTCAAAGAATTCTTTGTGAGAAGGGAGCTTAAGCAATTGAGAGTCATTCCCTTTCTTGTTGTATGGAGACTATGGACAGCTAGAAATGAATCTATTTTTGAATATAGGATGGTCCCGAGCTTTCAGGTGGCAGCGCAAACAACAACCATGTTGCCACATTTTCAGGATTCCCCCAAGACTCCAAAGGTTAAAATTTGTCTTCCCCCTCACATTAAGAAAGCCACTACCTACGGCTTCTTTGATGGGATCAACCAAAACAAGGGGCTGAAGTGTGGAATTGAATACGTTCTTCATCTCTCAAATGCTCATTACTACACTGGTAAATCTTTCCTGGGAGCAAGTTCACACAATTATGGTGAATTTACAGCTATACTTTTACTGACGAAGGCAGCTTTGAAGAAGGGTCTTAACTCTCTATAGATATTTGGTGACTCCGCTAGTCATTAGATCGATAAATGGTAAAAAACAGGTTCAGAAATCCGACCTCTTCAATCTGGCCAATCGTTCTTCAGAAAGATCAGACATTGTAAAACACTTTGATTAGATCCCTTTCATCCATATCTACAGGAAATTCAACTATAAGGATGATTCCCTATCCAAGGCAGGCTTATCATAAGTGCTTGAACAGGTAAAGGAAGATGAATATAAGGATGCAATGCTGGTCTCCTCTTGTTAGTTTGTTGTTGATTATGAGTAGCTTGAAGGCCTTCTCACAGTTTTATGTTTTGTGTGATGTATTTACTATATGTAACTATTTAGGCAATGAAGTTGATGAGAAGAGAAGTCCTTATGACTTAGGTTGTCTAATGTCTCAATATATTATGAAATTTTGAAGAAGAATTACTAGAGACAAGATCTATGATGTATCTTCCCAGACATAGCCCGCAATGGGCAGTTTTTGTCATTACCTAAGAGGAATATATTTAACTTTCTTTCTGGAAATATAAATACTTTTTTTCCCAAGGAAAAAAATACAGATAGGTGTTGTTTATGTTCCCAACTAAATTGGTCATTCACATTATCCATAAATTACACTAGAACTATAAATATAGAATTTAGTAAACAACTGTTGTAGGCATATGCAGTTTAATAGCAAAGACAAAACAAAATATTTCAGCATCTGTACTGTGCAAACAATATTGGGCCCATCCACAGCGGCAATGTAAAACTATATTTTATACAATCACCTAAGCTTTTGGAAGAACAAAGATAAGCACCATTTCAATACATTAATCCAGAAAAAGTGAGTGTAACAGAACTGAAAACATTATGGGTCTTAAAAACCTGTTTTGGATGCCCATTTTGAACACCTATTGTTGTTGAAATTATGTGGCCAGTCAATGTCCCATTTCCATTGATGAATTAATTTGGTGTTGGCCACTTTCTTCACTTTCCGTATGATAATAATGTAACCACCTTCTGCATTAGGTAAAAACTCTTCTCCATAGGTGACTTCCCAGCCCAAAATTGTTATATCCCAAACCAGTGTCAATTGGGCTTGTTAATTGTGTAAAATGAATGACAACACACTTGAATTAATAAGTGGTGAAAGCACCAGTGTACAAGTAAGCTTTCGAAGGTTCCTGTATGTCAAAGGTTTTCTTCCTGCTTGATGCATCGACAAGGATATCACTTTTGACCATTTAAGATTTCAAGTATTCAAACTCGTCAGTGAGTTACTAAACAATGTTTACATGGAAAGTCGAGACTCGGGTTATATTTTCGTGTATAAATCCAAGTACCAAGCTCAAGATGTCAGATAAGAGAAAATTCAATACAAATGGACGAGAGAGTTCCAGTATGTTTATCATTGTCAACAAGGTAGGAGGACTTCAATGTTTGCAATTGGATTTTCATTTAACTCTTCTAGTTTTTTCATTGTTTTTGGCCTTCAATTATCCCAACAAGCTGGTGACGAATCCAATGGATCACATACAGTCTTGGTACCCTTCTGTATTTGGAGATTCCTCTAGGTCTAGATCATTTTTAAATTCATTTTTCCCGATTAAAACTCTTCTTCCAAGGAAATCGATGAGTCGGTCACCGATAATGCGGGCCAAATGTATGACTTAAGGGAAAATGTCACACAGAGGATCCTTAACAATGGTTTTGTGCCTATGATTGACAATGTAGGAAAACTGTTGATATAAGGGAAAATAGTAGACAGGGGATCCTAAACAATGGTTCTTTGCCTCTAAATTCTATAGGAATAGATGGGCTGAATACGGCAACAATTTTCGTGAATTCCGCGCAGGAGAATAGTTTGGCAAGGCTCAATAATAAGCCTCCTGGAGTTGTTTCTATCAATGAAAGCTCTCATATCCCTAAAAGCATGCCAACTTATTTTGTGGATGCACCTGATTGAGCTTCTAATGGTACATAATTGAAGTCACAAGGGACTATTAATGGATCAGCAAAATCAGTGGAGAAGAAGTATGACATATACTCTGGAAGATGGGTTCCTAACGATACTAGTACACTTTACCCTCCAAGTTCTTTCCCACACATAGATGAGTCATTCAACTATTTCCTCAACATAAGGCATGATAATGGCTATGAGAGGTGGAGATGGAAATCTTTGTTGGGGACAAGTTCACACAATTATGGTGAATTTACAGTTATAATTTTACTAACGAAGGCAGCTTTGAAGAAGGGTCTTAACTCTCTATAGATATTTGGTGACTCCGCTAGTCATTAGATGGATAAATGGTAAAAATCAGGTTCAGAAATCTGACCTCTTCAATCTGGCCAATCGCTCTTCAGAAAGATCAGACATTATAAAACGCTTTGATCAGATCCCTTTCATCCATATCTACAGTAAATTCAACTCTATGGATGATTCCCTATCCAAGGCAGGTTTATCAGAAGTGCTTGAACAGGTAAAGGAAGATGAATATAACGATGCAATGCTGATCTCCTCTTGTTAGTTTGCTGTTGATTATGAGTAGCTTGAAGGCATTCTCACAGTTTTATGTTTTGTGTGATGTATTTACTATATGTAACTATTTAGGCAATGAAGTTGATGAACAGAGAAGTCCTTATGACTTAGGTTGTCTAATGTCTCAATATATTATGAAATTTTGAAGAAGAATTACTAGAGACAAGATCTATGATGTATCCTCCCAGACATAGCCCGCAGTGGCAATTTTTTGTCATTACCTAAGAGGAATATATTTAACTTTCTTTCTGGAAATATAAATACGTTTTTTCCCAAGGAAAAAAATACAGATAGGTGTTGTTTATGTTCCCAACTAAATTGGTCATTCACATTATCCATAAATTACACTAGAACTATAAATACAGAATTTAGTAAACAACTGTTGTAGGCATATGCAGTTTAATAGCAAAGACAAAACAAAATATTTCAGCATCTGTACTGTGCAAACAATATTGGGCCCATCCACAGCGGCAATGTAAAACTATATTTTATACAATCACCTAAGCTTTTGGAAGAATAAAGATAAGCACCATTTCAATACATTAATCCAGAAAAAGTGAGTGTAACAGAACTGAAAACATTATGAGTCTTAAAAACCTATTTTGGATGCCCATTTTGAACACCTATTGTTGTTGAAATTATGTGGCCAGTCAATGTCCCATTTCCATTGACGAATTAATTTGGTGTTGGCCACTTTCTTCACTTTCCGTATGATAACAATGTAACCACCTTCTGCATTAGGTAAAAACTCTTCTCCATAGGTGACTTCCCAGCCCAAAATTTTTATATCCCAAACCAGTGTCAATTGGGCTTGTTAATTGTGTAAAATGAATGACAACACACTTGAATTAATAAGTGGTGAAAGCACCAGTGTACAAGTAAGCTTTCGCAGGTTCCTGTATGTCAAAGGTTTTCTTCCTGCTTGATGCATCGACAAGGATATCACTCCTGACCACTTAAGATTACAAGTATTCAAACTCGTCATTGAGTTACTAAAAAATGTTTACATGGAAAGTCGAGACTCGGGTTATATTTTAGTGTATAAATCAAGTACCAAGCTCAAGATGTCAGATAAGAGAAAATTCAATACAAACGGACGAGAGAGTTCCAGTATGTTTATCATTGTCAACAAGGCAGGAGGACTTCAATGTCTGCAATTGGATTTTCATTTAACTCTTCTAGTTTTTTCATTGTTTTTGGCCTTCAATTATCCCAACAAGCTGGTGACGAATCCAATGGATCACATACAATCTTGGTTCCCTTCTGTATTTGGAGATTCCTCTAGGTCTAGATCATTTTTAAATTCATTTTTCCTAATTCAGACTCTTCTTCCGAGGAAACCGATGAGTCGGTCACCGATCATGCGAGCCAAATGTATGACTTAAGGGAAAATGTCACACAGGGGATCCTTAACAATGGTTTTGTGCCTATGATTGACAATGTAGGAAAAATGTTGATATAAGGGAAAATAGTACACGTGGATCCTACACAATGGTTCTTTGCCTCTGAATTCTACAGGAATAGATGGGCTGAATACGGCAACAATTTTCGTGAATTCCACGCAGGAAATAGTTTAGCAGGGCTCAATAATAAGCCTCCTGGAGTTGTTTCTAGCAATGAAAGCTCTCATATCCCTAAAAGTATGCCAACTTATTTTGTGGATGCACCTGATTGAGCTTCTAATGGTACATAATTGAAGTCACAAGGGACTGTTAATGGATCAACAAAATCAATGGAGAAGAAGTATGACATATAATCTGGAAGATGGGTTCCTGATGATACTAGTACACTTTACCCTCTAGGTTCTTTCCCACACATAGATGAGTCATTCAACTGTTTCCTCAACAAAAGGCATGATAATGGCTATGAGAGGTGGAGATGGAAGCCACATGATTGTAACATACCAAGGTTGAATGCAATAGATATGCTAGAGATACTGTGAGGAAAAAGGATGGCTATTGTGGGAAATTCATTGAACAGAAACATGTGGGAATCCTTGGTTTTCATTCTTTGGCATGGTACAAAAAAACAAAAACCGAGTCCATGAGATTTCAGAAAGAAGAGACTTCAGAACTGAAGAGTTTTATGCATTCATGTATGAGGATTATAGATGTTCAGTAGAATATTTTAGGACTCCTTTTCTGGTTCAAGAATAGGAGATAGACGAGGGAAATGGATCAAATAAGGAAACCAACATAGCTTTTTTAAGTAACCTCCAGCTCAAAACTAACTTTAGAAGATACAAAGTCGGTTTCTAACGCTTTTTCAGGTCATCATACATCTTTCTCTATTTTCTTCTCTAGTCATAGAATATGCAGCATTGGCATTGGATTCTAGTTCATTTATGAAGGTGACGAGTAATTAAGTTGGACCAAAATAGAGCATCCATATGATCACCATCTAAGCAAAATTTTCCAATATCACCTAGAAGTCAGCATCGGGAGACACCTCCTTCAAGTATGCTCTTGTCTGTTCAAATACACTTAGATTGTTTGGGATTGGTAAGACATTGTATCCTGCCTGAGAGGAGGTCACCAAACCAAATAAAATGGATAAGTTGGATTGTTGGAGAACCTTAGGGTTGTAGTTTTATAAGTATTATGACCTTGGAATACCAAAAATACTTCAACGCTTTGAATGAAAAGCCTCCTTTCTACTTGATTCGGTTAAATGTATTAGTCCTAACCCTAGATTTGATTTGACAAACCCTAAAACAGATGTGAATCTCAGCCTCCTTAAACAAGGGTTTTGTCTGACCAACGTTAGAGGAAAGGGGAAAATGTTGGGATCCTAGGATGCAAGGTGAGAATAAAAGCTCATAGAGATGGTTTAAGGAGATGAACTTTGACTGTTGCAAATCTACAGTATGCCACACCAGCAGACCTTTCAAATCCCAAATTATTGCAGTAAATGATAAATTAACCCCTTCCAATTTAATGTTGTATAGTAAAATTAAAGTCAAGGTATAGGTGAATTTGGAGCAATGTTTCTCAAACAATGTTTTGGAATTTTAGATGCCAGCACTATAGTCCTACTTCTGAAGGGATTTCAGCGTCCTTATACAACATTCCCAAAATCAACATTAGTGGATCTATGAAGAGAGGAAGTTGAGGCGAAGCTAAGGAGGTCTAAATTTTATTCAACGTCCATATCTAGAGGCTCCTAAAGCATATTACTTAAATCTGCAAAAAAAAAATCAGTTTCCAGAATGGTACTCCTGAAAAATTGCTACAAGGAGAAGGGTAGAGTGGCACTCAAGGTTGAAAAGATATGCCAGTGACTTTGCTTGAGAGGCTGCAAGTGGGATGACTCTACCTTCTATGGAAGATCTGGTTGAAAACCCTAAGCCTTCATATCTGAAACAACACAGTTGCAACCCTACAAGTCTCCACTATGAAAGGATGAATAACAATTTCTTAGATGTTCCTACATTTGGAAATCTTTTAGACACATCTTATTCTCATGGAAAAGAAGATCAATTTTGTACCTATATTGATATTGTTTTTCCTGTGTACTTACTCAAGTTTGGATGCTCCTAGTTGTGGATTATCTTCAAGGGTTATTAACTTAATTATAAAGAAATTTGTCTTGGCCACTATTTTCCAAAATAAAGGTAGCCCACAATTCCATACTTTTGATCCTCCCCACGATATAAAATTCTCTGTTATTTTTAAAAGAAACCCTCCATTTTTTAATATTTTAGGTATTTCTGAAGGAAATTCCATTCCTTTCTTAAAAAACAACTAAATATCCATACCTTCCATCAATTTATCCAAGTTCCATGGCATGGCGTGACACCAACTTTACTCTTTGCCAAAGTATATTCAGATATTCCATGCAAATCAACTATGTTTATGAATGGAAAAATTAAAACCATAAGTATATGCAACTCCATCACATGAGAGACAATCCAATGTTCTACTACTAAAAGGAAAATGTAAACTCATAAGCATTAACATTGTAGAAGACTCAAATACAACTCTTGTACGATAGCCTTTAGATGCAAACGCACTGTAGATGACTCAAGCACTCAGGTCAAAAAATCACATTCATAAATGATTGGGGTCTTTATAATCTACATATAGAGAGAGTTCCTTGTCTCCAGCATTTCCATGGTTGTGGGAGTATCAGTCAAATTTGTCCAATTACTCTTTGAAAGTTCTCTAGTCGAATTCATTTGGCATACCCCATGGAACTTTGTAAACTAAGAAGTCAATGTGCCAGAACTATGCATTTCAATACCACTAGAAAAAATTAAATACAGTGTTAGACCACTTCCCAGTTTAGTCACCATAAATCAGTAGCTTAATTTGTAAGCATGGAAGAGTTAAAAGTGAAAAACAATGCAAATAAAACACCCTTCATCTAGTGACACTGCCTCTAAAAGGGGTGGGCTTGAATGAGTTGTCTCAGCTAGGCTTCGGGTTTGTCCTATTGTCTTTTTGGGACACCATCATAGTAGCAGGATGACATTTTTCAAAGGAGAGGCAGAGACAGAGGTTTACTTTCCTTACCCAGGTCCAAATGTCTGTTTCCAGTAGTATTCCTCCTAGGAACTAACTATAAAGTGTAGCTTATTGATGGTTGAGGCAAACTTGTTCTCACTAATATAAGTAACAGGAATGTCTTCAAAAGAATGAAGCTCATGGTCAGAATCAAAAGAAGCTTGTAAATTTTTGGTACAGTGGATTCCATCTCCTTTGCTGCCTGCAATATTAGGTTGTACATCCAAAAGGTATGTAAGGGTCCATTTTTTACATTAAATACTGCACACAATATGTGGATTTTCCTGCAAAAAATGATAAATAAGAATCCAGGATGTGAACTTTTAATTTCCAAGAAACATCTTATTCAATTCAAATTGCTGAGGGGATTAAGTATCTTCCTCCTCATCTGCAACTTTTTTTTCATATATTTGAAATGGGAAGGAAGTGTTGAAGCACCAAATTATGAATTTATAGAAAAACAAATAATCAAATTTACAGATTTCAACTTTTTCCATCTTTTAAACTTGTGGATACGATGGATTACCTGGAACCCTTTGTATTTAATTAGTTCTTTTATACGATCCATGATATATAATCCTTCATCCTCATCAAAGTAGCCCATATCTCCAATATGAATCCAACATTCCTCATACAGTGTAATTTTAGTTGTATCAAGGTTGTTAAATTATCCTGCAAGTCATATACTTTAACTCAGTTATTTTCATACAGTGTAATTTTAGTTGTATCAAGGTTGTTAAATTATCCTGCAAGTCATATACTTTAACTCAGTTATTTTCAAATTTTATGCTCTCGGAATATCAACACTTTCAAAACATTCCACAAATTTTATGGATGAGAAGAGGATAAATACTTTCTGAACAACGTTTCTCTAAAGATGCCCATTGTGTGCAGGAAGATTTGGAAATTAAGGGAATGTGTATGCATCATGATGGTTGCAAATACTCATGATATAGACCCAAACCCATAAAATAAATATGAAACAAAACATAAAATATTTGGAAAAAAGCTTATCGAATTGATGATTAATGAGATAACAATATATATAAAAAAAAATCGATGGAATCTGCATTGAAACCTGGGAAGGAAATAGAAAAAAATCTACCAAAGATATTCAAGGGTGGCAATTTAGATATTCAACACAAATGTAAGGGACAAAATACACTATAAATACTCTTACAAGTCAAGGTGAATCCAGAATCTCCGAAAAACTGAGAGCCAATAGGGAAAATTCTACCAATATTCTGAAAATTGCACGGAAAATATGACACTCTGCCAAATATTATGAATTTTTCAGGTGAACGTTGGTTGCAGGGATAAATAGCAGAGAGTGAAGTGTTGACATAGAGTTTCCTTCTATATAAATACATTGGCTATAAACTATTTACTTTCACTATTTATTATATATTTTTGGGTCAAATTTTAGAATATGTCAGTTTAAAGGATTTGCCCACTTATGTTTTAAGACCTCATATTTATCTCAATGGAAAATTTTCACCTCTAAATTTCCTTCACTGAAAGTCTTGAATGTTAGATTACTAACATAACCTTTATCCCTCATTTATGGAATAGGTGACAGAGAAGAAATTGGAAAAAATTTACAGCAAGCATAGATTGCTTAACTTTGCAGGAAAAAGTCATGTGATAACCATTTCCATAATTCATTAACTACAGTAGAATAGCACTAACATTAACAACATGGAAATACTAGCTAGTTACATCACAACTGAAAAACAAATGGGGAAAATTGAACTCTAAACATACTCCAACATCTTTTCTAAAAAGTATCACGGTGATTAGAAATAAGCTACATTATTTTAAGATGGAATTCAGCCAGTATTATGGTGAATGGATGAATGCCTATAGCTTACAAATTTAATAAACATTGGATATTTCCCAGACAGGAAGTTGTAATTCTTCCTTCTAGCCTAGGATGTTAAACATGAACTTACATTCAATCACGACGGAACAACAATTTCTGGGTTAAAGTATTACAACCTTTTAAATACTCTTTAGTTATAAGCACATAATGTTACAACCAGGAGGAAAAATAGTTTCCCCTAAGACAATTAGCTTCCAATGTATCAAGAAGTTCACAAGCCAAGCAAAAGAAATTATAAGGACCAGGAGAAACATGCTCAACTGCAACAACACATAGCATTGAACAATAAGCTGAACATGCCCGAGCACTGAACAACAAACTCAACAACATATTCCCATCTGAGGGTTCCTATATTTAAAGATTGGATTGTACGGTAGTGGTTATAACTTATAACTGAATAATCAATTAATCGTGAACAAAAAGGTATACCAAAAACGGTTTGTAATGGTTTCTGGTATAAATTATTTTAATTTTACCCAATTTTAAAAATATATACAGACAGAGACACAGCGTTTATGGGTAGAAAAAATATGACCCTAATGTTGCAAAGGGAAAGTTAAAAGATACCTGTTTAGTGGAGTCTGAGTTGAAAGAATGATGTATGTGGATCCTCAAATATTATCTACTGGCCAAAGCCAAAGCCGATCCCCAGTATGCTAAATACAAAGAAGAATCCATGTGTGCCGACAAAGCCCTAAATACAAATAAGAATCCTTGTGTGCCGACGAAGCCCTCGATGCAGAGCCCAATGAAAAAGCTTCTTCCATCAACAAATACTCCTCTTCTCCACACCGATCATTCATCCTGGAAAATTGTTTCTTTCATCCATACCAAAACCTGGGGAATTCGAAACCATGGCCTTTGAGATCCAAATTAAAGGCCATTATTTTACATTAAAAGCTATAAAATCACATGGAGAGAAAGCAAAGCAAAGATCCGTGATATCGTTGTGAAGGGTTCATTATCTCGAAAAGCCACCGAGGTTAAGTTAAAATGGTTTTTTTATTGTTCATGGTAGTCACTGGTTAAATTTATTAATAATGGTTCTACTAAAAATTGTTAAATAAAAGCCTAATTATTTGGTTCCTTTGAGACATGAGGGATTTATTTGTGAATTTTCTTCCTGCGGCTTTAAGAGTCTTCTTAATAAGCACATTCTTAATATGTTTGGCTAGAAGAATTAAATTTAAATTTATTATAAAGAAATTAAATTTGTCCTTGAGGTTCATGGGTGATGTCGGTGGCCTCGAGCAACCATAGTTTTGCATGTGAGAGGGATATGGTGCTCATTTAAAGATTTGGGATGCTAAGTGTGGTTCTCATTTCCCATTCAATAGTCCAATGGAAAAATACAAATCCTTACACCAATATTTTCCTCTATGGCCCATGGTCAATGTGTAGTGCCTTAGTTATCACATAAAAATTTAACCTGCAAAAGCAATATAGTGGCCAAATCTAGATTTGTAACACTAAGGATGGTTGTTACTGACCAAGATTTAAATTAAGGTCGGTCTAAGTCTTTACCAAATCCATATAGGTCTCATGGTCCATGCATGGTATTCCAGGCCACCACGTAGAGCTTCTGTAAGGAATATTTAGCATACATGTGATATATGATCATCGTTTTGAGGATTAGCAAACTAAGTATGGTTCTAAAGGCCCATTCCTTGGTATAGGTCCACATATAAAATATCACATTACATATTTTCATAAGGAGTTCATGGTCCATTTATGGGGCCCAAACTAACATACATGCCCTCCATAAGGAATTTTAGCTTTTAAGTGTAATATTGTTAGTATTTTGAGATTGAAACTACCAAGGATGGTTCTCAATACATGTCCCATGGTTTGATGTGAAAAGTAATGGTATTAGACCATAACATTTGTTTTGGGGCTCATAATCCATCTATCACGCCATAGGCCACTAATGGGGATAAATCTTTCTTGACATGGTGTCTTTGCATGTTAAATTGCAACATTTAGAGTGTGCAAGCAAGTTAAGAGAATTATAGAGTATGGTGCTTGGTGCAAAGGTCGTGGATCCCACTGATTATTTTTTCCGATGATTAGATCCAATAACACACTTCATTCTTGCTTTGATTGGAGGTGTGGGGGGGTATGCACCTTGTGATCATATGGAGATATGCAATAATTTTACGTTGTTTGTGGACATGAATTCCTTCTACATAAATAAAATATAGCATCACACAAAAATGCTATCACATGAATCATTACCATTGACATTGACATTGATATATATGACGTTATGTCGGATGTTTTCCGAACACAATTCCTATCTCTAAACCTAGTGCAATTCCTAGTGCGATTCCTTTCGAAATTTCTGGCATTATTCCAGACGCTATACTTGGATCTATACCTGGCTCATGTTGGATGTTTTATAGGCCCAAATCCTGGCTCTATGTTAGATGTTTTTCCTACCAAAATTCATAGTGCAATTCCTGTCGCTAACCCTGGATTAATATATGGTGTTATGTTATTCAACGGCTATTCAAGATGTTTTTTTGGAGACTATTATTGGTGTTATATGGGATGTTTTTTTGGACACTAATTGGGACATTAATTGGGATGCTAATTGGGATGATAATTGTGATGCTAATTGGGACGCTAATTGGGATGCTAATTAGCATCCAAAATAGCGCCAACTTTTAAAATGAACGCTAATTGGGATGCTAATTGGGACGATTATTGAGACGCTAATTGGGACGCTAATTAGGATGCTAATTTGGACGCTAATTGGGACGCTAATTGGGATGCTAATTATCGTCCAAAATAGCGCCAACTTTTAAAAAGGGACACAAATAACCCCATTAATAGTGTCATCCCATGGAAAAGCATCTACTTTGTCCAAAAAATGATGAAAAATACACTAAAAGTGATAGTGGACGCTAAAAAGGAAGCTAAAATAGACGCTAATCGCAGGGTTTTGTTGTAGTGCAGCTTGACGATTTCTATTGTATTGCATCTTCCAAAGGTGAGGTGTCATTCTCTGTGGTTTGTTGGCTATATGGGCAGACCTGGGTTTACTGTAATGTACCAACAACACCCCTAGCTCACTGGCCCTTTCGACGACAGACCGCGGAGCGGCCTGAAGTCTCACCCGAAGTGATTCTAATGGGTTGGCCAAAAGACTCAAGTGTCTTCGACCAGGTTTTGTAGCATCCTGGGGTCTCGCAGCTCTTCTTAGCCAGCGAGTTCTCTCTCCATGACGCGCAGTCTCTCTTCCTCGTGGGTTCTGACAGGGGAAGGACTCCTATCGCATCGCAGCAACTCTGGCGATGCGCAACTCTCTCTTCCGCTTAACCTGCGATCTGCGCTATCTCACACCGCAGCTCCTCTGACGGTGCGATGCCGCCTACTGTCAACGTGATATCTTCTAAAGTACGGCCCACTGCGAACCTCACGGTCCAAAGGCTATTGCACTAGGTGGAATGACTTGGCTAACTTTCAACAAGATATTAAACACTTTGACGTGAACTTCCACAGTTCAACACATTCTACCTCAACTATACTTACTGTTCGAATAAGTATACTGGAAACACTTTAACAGAATGACTTATTACTGTGTGAAACAAGCACTGATAAGCTCATGCAACGCTCGATGCATGTAAATCTACCTTTAACCTTCAATAATGCTATAACTGAATGAGGACATACAGACATTTACTAACTGATATACAACATTCATGTAACAGATAACAGATATCAACTAAGTAAAGCACAATCACATGAAATAATCACATAACACACTGGTTTTACGTGGTTCACTTCCAGGGTAGAAGCTACGTCCACAGAACTGTGTTTATTATATCTTGAGAGAGTACACAGTTCTGCTGCAACCTGTGTGTAGCTAGAGATCTTCTGGGTAACTCCGCACTCACTGCTGGGAGCCCTTCTCTCCTAGATCTCTTCTCTTACTATATATTGCCTTCTTACAATATTCTCTCTCTCTCTCTCTCTCTCTCTCTCTCTCTCTCTCTCTCTCTCTCTCTCTCTCTGTGTCAATCCCTGCGGATTGTTACATACATGCTTCTATGAGCAAGCTGCTGGTTACAGTAAGATTTTACAAATGGAATAACATGACCAAAGCTCGACTCTTACACTACAAAATGACTGTGAGCTAACAGACTAATTGACTCTATCTCTCTGAATAGCTAATCAACTGGCCTACTAGCTAACCTTTTACAATACAAAATACATCCCTTTATAGGCAGCCCGAAGGTCTCGCCATTACAACACTGTGGGCCTGTCCCAACAGTAACCCAAAAACCCTAACTAGTGACAGTCGGCGTATGTGTACTTGGAGTAGTCGCTTTTCGTCACACCATTGCTCTCTGTAGTCTTCCATGCTTCCCGGTGCTGACCATGGGTACTGGGTGCCGCTTCCCCTTTTGTCCTTCGTCTTCAATTCCTTGGCCTCATTGCCCCTTTTTCCTTTATGAGGGTAGCTGAGCCCTCCTGTCTTTCGCCGCTGCCTTGAATGCAGTGGGTGAGCTCTCTCTTCTCGGCCGCTGCCTTGAATGCAGTGGGTGAGCTCTCTCCTCTCGGCCGCTAAGGTACTGTCATCTTCTTTGACTTCTCTGTTTCGATAGTCACACTTTCCGGCTTTGATCTGCAGCTAGAAACATGCTACAGCGTCGTAGCTTTACCTTATCTCTTATCTCTTCGCCAAAACTATCTATTCGCCAAAACGGCAACTTCTCCTGTAGCTGCGGGACCCTACTCCAACAGTCCCCTAACACTTACTTGTGGCTCGTCCTCGAGCCACTACCAGCGGGCTTCTCCTGCTATAGCTTCTCCTTGGCTTCCTGCGAAGTCCATTTAAATTTGTCCCGAAGTCCTGCGACTTCGTTTTGCATAGCTTCGACACACTCTTGTGCCACTTCAAGTGTAGCTTGATTAATGCTAGAGTCTTCTGTTGCGTCAATTTCACCTCTGCTTGTTGTGAACTCTTTAACCTTCTGCTCAACCACCTCGACTAGCTCTATGATTTGTTCCTGATATGGTTGAAGCAGATTATTGATTTGTATCTCCTTTGCTCTCAACCGCTATGCTTCCTGTTGCAAGCGGTTCATCTCTGTCGTCTTTCTCATCTTCGCAAGAGCTCCTAAACTCTTGATTTCTTCCTTCATTGCTGCTGTGGCATTCTCTATCTGCTGAATGCTTTGCTGGAGTTCTACTCTCTCGGGATGCTCATCTAACTCCGACCATGTGTTCGTCGCATCAGCTAGCACTGACTGTGCATCGTCTATGCGAGATTTCATCTGTGCGGTAATGAGTCTAAAGGCCTCTACTCTTGCTTCCTTGTCTGCCTGGGGGGTGCCTGGTGCTTGAGCCTCAAGCTTAGCAATCTGTACTTTGTGGTATTCTTGCATCTTGGTTACTGTTTCTTCTAGAGCCTTTGCTTTGTCTGCAACTCTTCTTACCTTCTGCGTGAGAGGCAAGGCAAACTCAATGTTACATTGGGGTAACTCCAATGCGATGCTCTGTAGGACCTGATTAAGATCGTGTTCTCTTTCTTCATATGTTCTTAACTCCTCCGCCTTTGTCTAAAAACTTGAGGTGAGTGCTGCATTCTTTTGTTTCAGCTGTGTGTTTTGTTTATAAGTCACGAGCTCTCTATCTCTGAGCTCTGCGCTTAGTTGTTGTTGGATCATCTGTAACTGATCAACGTGAAACTCTGTGAGGTTAACCTCGACAGGTTGCCTAATCTGTATCTATACGTCCATCATTGAAGCAGGGAATTGGATGCTCCCTGGTGGTATCAAGACTGTGTTGATGCGATCCTTTGCCAAGATTTCCTCACGGGAAATCGTCTGTGTTGAACTTTCTCCTGTGGGCGTCTTGATTAACTAAGTGTGGATCATGGTAGTCTTCTCGATCAGTGTTTTTAACTCCACAAGCTGCTGATCTATTTCCCCCTACAGCTTGCCCTGCGATGCCTGCATCGCCTGAAATGTGTCGCCCATTTCGTCCTTTAGTCTTGCTGCAATTTGTTCATAGTCATCATCTGTCAATGCAATCTTCAAAGGTAGTTTTGTGGCTTTCTGATTTTTCCTCTTCTGTGCCTCTGGTGTCCCTTCTTCTCCATCCTTTGTCGTCTGTGCCTCTGGTGGAACTTGCTGTGGATCTTTCCTCTTTTCTTCCAGTAGTGGCACTTTTGCTGTATCCTGCGTCTGAGACCCCTCTTTGTCTTTTCCTTTGTCTGATGGGTCTGTCTGTGCGGTACCTGATGGTAGTGCTGTATTATCCTCTAATGCTTGTTTCCACTCGTCATCAAAGTATTTGATGATGTCTACGATATCTTGCGCTGTCATCCTGAACCAACCATTAGCCCAATCATCCCTTTTAGACCTCTTTGGCCTCAGGTAGATTCTATGTATGTCTGCCATAAAATCAAGCCGGTTATCATATATGTCCACAGTCTTCGTGCTGATCCGCGGCGTTTCTTGGATGATTCTCTTCAATAGTTTATAGTATTCATCGAATACTATCGTATTGTTCTTTTTCTTGGCCAGGCTGTTGGTCTCCCATAAGTTGGTATAGCGCGTGCCTCTGGGCTCGCCACTTGCTAGCTGTCGAAACTGAGTATGGGGCGGCTCCTTCCACCCGACGAATGCACATAGTATAAGAAACCACGAGAAATGGAAGGGGTGGTTTGCTTCATCCTAGGCTGTCAAACAAAGGGGTGGTTTGCTTCATCCTAGGCTATCAAACAATCTTGCTGAAAAATATTTAACAAAAATAAACACCAATTGAACTGTTCACCTTCTGCAACTTGTATGGCAAGGTGAATTACTGATCCTGTGACTTCCTTTGGGCAAACCTTGGTTAACAGTCTGCCTGCAAGCAAACTGGTTGTAAATCTGAGTGTATCGTCTGTTAAGCTTGCGATATCATAATCTTGTCCTCCTCTCTGTAGCTTATACTTGGTAACTAGGGCTGGTGGTAGCTTGGAATCCTTGGTCTTTCCTGTTATATGTGTCTTAGGGTCCTTACCAGTCTTGGATAGCCCAGTGATGCGGTGTATCAGGTCGACGTTCAGGTCGACCTTGTTACCTAGCCAAAGGTAACCTCCATGTACACAAGAAAGTAGGATGCACACCACGACATTAACCTCTGCACCTCATCCAAAATGTGGTATTCTCAACAAATTGAGCAAGCCTGAGTGCTTAAGAATCTGGACATGTTCCATAGGAACATATTCATCTGCACCTGTCCTTGGGTTCTTCTGAATCGTCAGATACTGATCTGGCCGGAACTGAGGATATGTCTTATTGTCTCCAAGGTTATGATCTACAAATTTAACAATAGAGGCATATCCTAATAGATCTCCATCTTCCTTTACTCGAGAATCAATCGATGGTATGGGAACAGGAAACTTACCACTCTTGGGAATGTTTACCTCTGGTGCGCCGTCAACTCGTGGCACAATGTAGTCTAGTGCGCTATGAACTTCTTCCTCCGGATCTGGACTGGATTCTTCTGTTATCTGAGATTGGCTCCTCATCCTTGGTAGCTGTTTAGACTGTGATGAACTTGGTTTCATACTCTTGGGTGGTGTCGCCATAGCGGACACCAGGCCTCCACGCTCGAATCGTCTCACAATGTATTCTAAAGGTTCCTCCTCGGACAGAACCCACTCGGTGCAATACTATGGATTGGCAATGGCTAGGAAATAGGGAAATCATAGCACTTTGTAACGAAATCAGCTCTACACAGGGAAAACTTAACAACTTACTCTATAGCTCTCAGATCTTTGCAAAAGTAACCGTCCTGAATGAATGATCTCTGCTTTTATGCTGAAGGCGATAATCCCAGACGCAACGGTCATCTAGGCTGAACCCGTCGGTGATATTAATTGCATGGGTGAGACCACACCTGTCGTTTCAATCCTCATTAAATGCTGAAATCCGATCAAATTTCCCTCGAAACCTGTGTGTAGGCACCGGTCTCGTCGAAGATTTACTAAATCTGGAAAATTTAATATGCTGTTGCCAAATCTACGGTAAGGTATACTGGTCATTTCTTCATTAACTACCTATCAGAAGGAGAATTGACTGGCCCTCTGTCCTTTTCAAAACTTGGTACGTGGCATGAGGAATCATAGCCTTACCGCAATGTCACACTGCATCACCTGCGCAAACAATTTACTCAAAAAAAAAATTATTTTATTTTTATTTTTATTTTATTTTTTGCAAGCCGCTTATGACTTGTGCAAAATGAACCGCCTTAATGCGATTCCCTGTACTTAGTATACCTGTCGGTGTAGACTAATTCCCGGTGCGATGCCTCCTTTCAACTATACTGGACATCTGCACTCTCATAACTGTCTGAGTTAAGGCTAGGACGTGGAGTGGCTAGCACTGTAAAGCTTAAGCCTACTGCCATTAATGAAAGTGGGAAGAAGCTCCCCGTTCAGTTTGTTGAGCTGAACGACACCTCCCTCTGTAACTTGCTGTATCTGATATGGCCCCAACCAATGCGTCTTGAATTTTCCTGGAAACTTCACAAACTTACTGTCGTAGAGGAGGAATAGGTCTCCTATATGAAAAATCTTGTTCTTGACATGCCTGTCATGCCAAGCTTTCTCTCGTGCCTTCTGTACTTTCTGATGGAATCTTGCGATGAACCTGTCTTCCTCTAAGGCAAGCAGCTACGCTAGCCTTTCATTTGTCATGTCTGTGTCTGTCATCCCGGTGATCTGAGCAATTCTTAGACTGGGCATAATATATTTCATAGGCATAACTGCCTCTTGTCCATACACCAAGCTGAAAGGTGTATGTCCTGTAAGTTTCTTGCATGTCGTCCTATACGCCCATAACACAACATTAACCCTGTGGTCCCAATCGTTTCTCTGGCTGTTGCAGATCTTAGTAAGAGCATTTTCTAGAATCTTGTTAAAGGCCTCCACCGTACCATTAGCTTGTGGGTGGTAGGGAGTGCTCTTATGGCGTTGTATCTGGAATTCTTCCGTCAAGGCCTCAATAGTGTGGTTCAAGAAATGGGTGCCTTGATCGCTCATCAAAACTACTGGACATCCAAATCTATTGATGATGTTCTCAAAGAGGAACTGTGCAGCTGTAGCAGCATCACAATTTCTTACTGCCTTAGCCTCCGCCCATCTGGTGAGGTATTTTGTTCCTGTGATGATGTATCTCGCACCAGTTCATTTTCCTGGTGGGTTGATAGGACCCAAAAAGTCTATAGCCCACTTGTCAAATGCCCACAGCGTAATCTGTGGTCACAGCGGCATTTCATCTCTCCGCGAAGGTTTTCCTACCCTCTAGCAGATATCACAGCATCTACAAAATTCCTTAGTATCCTTATGCAAAGTAGGCCACCATAATCCCGCGGTCAGGATTTTCTGCACAGTCGGCTTTCCTGCGAAATGACCTCCTGTGGTACCGGAATGTGCTTCTTTGATAATGGCCTCTTTCTCGTGCGGCATGACGCATCTGCACGGGACTTCATCTGGACCTAACTTGTATAGCTATCCTGCGATCAAAGTGAAGTCTGCTACTTTGACAACCAACTGCTTCTTTTGCTGCTTAGTAAAATCAACAGGTGCCCATCCTGTAGTGAGAAAGTGAATGATATCAGCATAGTACTAGTCTGCGATCTGAATAGAAAACAATTGTGCATTGGGCAAGTTGTCCTCTAGGTTACTTGGCTCTTCTCCTAAGTCTATCCTCGACAGATGATCTGGTCCGGCATTCAATCTTCCTGGTTTCACAATAATTTCAAAATCATACTCCTGAAATAGGAGTAACCATCTGCAGATTCGTCCCCCTAACACTGGCTTATTGACCAAGTAATTCAAAGCGGAGTGGTCAGTGAACATCTTAAATGTGGCACCTAGCAGGTAGTGCCTAAATTTCTATAGAGCATACACCATGGCTAATCCTTCTCTTTCCATAGTGGTGTAGTTCTTTTCTGCGGTGGATAGTTTTTTGCTTGAGTATGCGATAGGGTGATCGATGCCTCCTTCTCCTGGCTGTGTTAAGACGATCCCCAGTGCGATGCCAGATGCATCCACATGTACATGAAATGGCTTGGTCCAGTCTGGGAATACTAAGATGAGTGCTGTAACCATCTTCTCTTTAAGTGTGTCTAGACTTTTCTGGCATTCCTCATTCCATAGGAAATTTACATCTTTCTTTAACAACTTTTCCATAGGTGCTGTGATCTTTGCATAACCTTTGATAAATTTTCTATAGTACCCGGTATGACCAAGTATTGTCCTCAATTGCTTGACTGAGTTGGGTGCTGGAAGGTTTACAATGATGGCAATCTTTGCAGGATCTACCATCAAGCCTTGTCTACAGACAATATGACCCAACAAAATACCAAATGACACACAGAATATACATTTTTTTTAAGTTTAGAGAAATATGGTACTACCTACATTTCTCTAACATCAGTCTTAAATCTCCTATGTGCTTGTCGATTAATCCAAATACAGTCCAATCATCAAAATAAACCTCTAAGAATTTATGGATGTATTCTTTAAATACAACAACTACTACTCTAGAAAAGATAGCTGGTGCATTCTTAAGACCAAAGGGCATTACCGTATATTGGAATGAGCCCCATTCTGTCGCAAAAGTGGTCTTAGATCGATCTTTTGGATGGATTCTGATCTGGTGATAGCCTGAAAAGCCATTAGTGAAGGAGTAGACCTCCTGTCCTCCCACATTGTCTAACACTTCATCAGTGAAAGGTGTCGAAAATGGATCATGAAGCGATGCATCGTTGAGTTTACGCAAGTCGACACAGATCCTGATGTCTCCTTTGGTTTTCTTTTCTTGCACGACCATGGGACTAACCCATTCGCTCTCTTCTATAGGCTCAATGATGCCTGCTGTTAGCATCTTATCGATCTCGTCCTTAACTTTTTCTTTATACCGCGGATTTAATCTATATGGGTGCTGCTTGACTGGCCTAACATCCTCTTTCAATGGTATCCTCATTACTCCCAGGTCTCCAACTATTCCCTTCATCTCTGTGAACTTGGTCGGGAATAGGTCCTGATAGTCATGTAGCAAGTCTGCAATCTGTCCTACTGTTTCATCGTTCCAATAGTCTCCAATGGATGCAAACTTTGGTTCTGTGTCTGTGCCAATGTTGATCTTCTTAATCTTGATAGGCTCCGTGATAGCTAGAGTCTCTAGCTTCGGTCCATCAACATCGTGAGTTCCTTCTGACTCTGGAATGTTGATGTTGCGAGGATACTCATCCTCCTCCTCTGGTTCTGATGCAAAGTTATAGCACTCGAGAGCCTCTTCTAACTGGATGTCCCACTCAGGTTGAGTATGTACTGATAGGGTGCAGTCCTCAAATATCTTAATCTTTATTGCATCTAGGGCCTAATCAACACTTGGATACTTAGATTCAAAAGCAAACGTGAGTATAAAGTTGTCTATCATAAGTGGCATGTGGTCATTCCCTTGCGTAATTTAGTCTCTGTGTACCAGTTCCTTGGAACTATGTCCAAAGTGTGAATGAATCGGTGAACCCATTCATCCTCGGGAATGTCTGACCAATTCTGTTCACAAATCTGAATATGTGACCCGGGGTCACTTTGTCCTGTGTATTTCTGCTGGACATACTCACTGTCAGTAGAGAATCTGATCGCCATCAATCTCTTAAGATCATCCCATGATGCGATATTCTCTTTATGTGTATACCACCATCTTGCAGGTGTGGCTCGTACAGCAAGGTCCATAGCTGTGATCCTCTGCTCGTGAGGAACTTGTTGTTCAAACTGTGGGAGAAAGTCCTGGATATCTGTTAGACCATGAAATGAGGGAGTCTCGTTAGTCTCTGCGCCAATCCATCGCAGTGACTTAGTCATAAACGCACATCTATGCGCTGAGACTTCGTAAAGTCTGTTCTGCCAGTTTTCTAGACCAACATCTGAATCCGATGCACATGAGCTGTCGCATCGCCAATTAATGTTCCCTTCTGCGGTTGGATTGATGTAGTCACTCTGGTTCACATTCACCTGATAGAGACTCTCCATGTTACGTGCCTCATCCTCTGCTCGGATAGCTTCAATGTATCTAGGACCCTGAAGAGGATCCAATGGTGCGATGACCCAGATTTGTGCATCCTCAAAGGTCATTTGTCTTCCCTTTAGGTCGATAACGACCATGTTACCGATTGCCCAATCAATGCCTAGTAATGCTAGATATGGTCTACTATCGCCAATGATTTCTATAACTTCAAAGTCTGCAAAGTTGCGAACTCCATCAATGTCAACTGGCACCTGCGGTAGTCGACCCAGTGGTGATACCCTCTGTTGATTAGCTAATCTCAAATGGATAGGCGATTTGACTAACTTAGGGCTACCCATCTGTTCCCATGTCTGCTTAGTCAGAACATTTACCTCTAATCCTAGATCTAGGATCACCTCATCCATTTCAAATTCTCCAACTTGTGCTATGAGTCGCATCTCTCTTCCTGTTCTTGTATGGCCCATAATGTTATGAACAGCACGCTATGCACTGCTCATGGAAGAAGATGGCAGGTACTGATCTATGATGCACTGAAGCTCTCTGATAGCTTTCTCATTTCTCACGAGTTTTAGACAACTCCGCAGGAATGATTGTACGCTTCCTGTTGACTCATCCTCATCGCATCTTCCTGATGTGGTAGCCTACAATGTCTGTACAGGACTAACACCACAAGGTGTTTGCTGTGGTACGCCCCTAGACGGTAGTACCTACGATCCTGATTGCATAGGGTCATCAAAGAAAGTCTTAGCTTCCTGAAATGTTTCTATATTTTTCTACAGGTCGAGTGGTGTTGATTTATTAGTAGCTTTGCGCACCCACTCCAGTCCTGTGTTCTTTTCACTATCTCGCGATGTACCACTAGTGGAAGCACCGCTGCGAGTCACAATGTTGACTCTTGGTTCTGGCTCTTCCTGCTCAGCAGCAATAAGCTGGATGTTCTGATGTACTGCTGGCTTAGGTTCTCTGATCTTAGCTATCAAGGTAGGACATTCTTCTATAGCATGATCGTACGATTTGCAATAATTACATGTTGCAGTGGGGCTCTGACAGTCCCTAGCATAATGTCCTACAACTCCACAGTTGTAACAAGTGACTAGTCCACGACTACGGCCAAAGCCTCCTCCACAGCCTCATCCTCTGAATCCTCCTCTGCGGCCAACATGAGCCGGATCATGCTGTGGTCCTGCTGCTGGACCCTGTGTCTCCAATTGGACTCTGTACAAGTCATGTTTTCTGTCTAACATGAGATCATAGGCTCTATAGGTATGGTCATCGTGTCCTACTGACTTACAGAAGGTACAATATAAGTTCTTAGGTGTCTGTATATACTTCTGAAGCATAGGGCATTGTTGAGGTAGGTGTCCTCTTGTTCTGCATAGTTCACACCATGGCCCTTGAGTCTGTGCTAAGGGGTTAGGAGCCCCACTTGCTAAGTATTCAACAAATACTGGACAGTTGTCTTTAGTATGTCCTTGTGCTTTACACTTGATACACCATATGTCTTGTGCAATCTCTTTTCCTTTTCTAATCTCATGCATCTGTAACGTGAGATTTTCTAACTGGTTTTGAAGGTTTGTCATACCCGTACTAGTCTCAGCTAGAGGTGATGCCTCCAGTTTCATCGCCATCTCCAACGCGTCATCTTGCGTCTGGAGTTTCTGCTGCATTAATGGCAGTCTGATGTGAGGGAGCAACGCTGCAATAAACCATTTCTTATGCTGCTCCGATCCAAACTCAAAGCTGAATTGGTTTATAAGGGCTTTGAATTTCTGGTCAAAGTCCCATACTGACTCTGGAGGTAACTGTTTAATGTCTTTGAGCTCTGTGATACACTGCGACTCGGACTTAGGTTTCTTAAACTCTTTGATCATGGCGGTCTTAACCTGTATAAGTGTTCTGGGTATTGCTGAGGTATACTTCATATACCATGTTAAGGCTCGTTCCCTAAGTGCGGTGACCAACTGTACAAGTTTAATATTATCATCGTGGATTCCTTTAATGGTCCACACAGCTTCACATAGAAACTAGTGTTGCTCTGGGTCTTCTGCCCCTGTACCCTTAAAGGTAGGTAACTTCATATCATCCCCCATTCTATTTCTGCGTGGTGGATGCTGGTTTGTTGTGTTACTACCACTCAGCAGTGTAAGTGGAGGTGATGTAGCGGTAGTATGTACTGTCTGCGAGCTACTAGATGGAGTTTCTATAGGATTGTTTTGAGTCCCGGTCTGTTTCTGTGGGGTATAAGGGTGGTAAGGGATACCCCCTTCTGTTCTGTCTGTGTTACTATGACTCAGTTGTCTAGTATTATCTAAACTGTCTTCAAATATGGGAGATCTAAAATCTACTTTATATTTCTTTCCACTACATGTACGTCCAATGTCATCAAAATCACTCTCAAACTCTTGTGACATTACACTTTCTTAACTTATTGGTCTGAAACTATATCCATTACTCCTTTTTCATATAATAACATCTTAATGGACAAGTTTAAAGAGTTTAGGTACTTACCGCGATATCCTTTGAAGAAGTACCGCTCAGCCTCGCTGAATCTTTTTCTCTGTTCAACTGCAAACTCTGTGACGAAGCCTTCTAGCACACTCGCAAGCCAGAAGTCTACTATTCTCGTAATGGGATTATCAAGGCTCTTCACAGTCTGAATCAGCTCCGGTGTCCAGACAATGTTTCTTTTCTTTCTGAATATGCTCTGATCAGTCAACTTTGATAACCAGTCGTACAACTCATTTCCATAGGTCACAAAAAATATCGTATGCAGGTCTGTAAAGATATGTTTTTGTAACCAGTCCTCTGTACTCAGTCTAGGACTCTTGTTCTCTTGTTCAGCAAATTATTTCTCCTTAGACCCAACCCACTGGTTGAGTTCGTCTTTAGTAGGATGCCAACAGAACATCAGTGCTCAATTTGTTCAAAACTAGCAACGAAACCATTTGTTGGCTATATGGGCAGATCCGGGTTTACTGTAATGTACCAACAACACCCCTAGCTCACTGGCCATTTCGGCGACAGACCGTGGAGCGGCCTGAAGTCTCACCCGAAGTGATTCTAATGGGTTGGCCAAAAGACTCAAGTGTCTTCGACCAGGTTCTGTAGCATCCCGGGGTCTCGCAACTCTTCTTAGCCAGCGAGTTCTCTCTCCATGACGCGTAGTCTCTCTTCCTCGTGGGTTCTGACAGGGGAAGGACTCCTATCGCATCGCAGCAACTCTGGCGATGCGTAACTCTCTCTTCCGCTTAACCCGTGATCTGCGCTATCTCACACTACAGCTCCTCTGACGGTGCGATGTCGCCTACTGTCAACGTGATATATTCTATAGTACGGCCCACTGCGGCCCTCACGGTCCAAAGGCTATCGCATTGGGTGGAATGACTTGGTTAACTTTCAACAAGATATTAAACACTCTAACGTGAACTTCCACAGTTCAACACACTCTACCTCAACTATACTTACTGTTCAAATAAGTATACTGGAAACACCTTAACAGAATGACTTATTACTGTGTGAAACAAGCATTGATAAGCTCATATGCAACGCTCGATGCATGTAAATCTACCTTTAACCTTCAATAATGCTGTAACTGAATGAGGACATACAAAAATTTACTAACTAATATACAACATTCATGTAACAGATAACAGATATCAACTAACTAAAGCACAATCACATGAAATAATCACATAACACACTAGTTTTACGTGGTTCACTTCCAGGGTAGAAGCTACGTCCACAGAATTGTGTTTATTATATCTTGAGAGAGTACACATTTCTGCTGCAACCTGTGTGCAGCTAGAGATCTTCTGGGTAACTCCGCACTCACTGCCGGGAGCCCTTCTCTCCTAGATCTCTTCTCTTACTCTATATTGCCTTCTTACAATATTCTCTCTCTCTCTCTCTTTGTCAATCCCTGCGGATTGTTACATACATGCTTCTATGAGCCAGCTGCTAGTTACAGTAAGATTTTACAAATGGAATAACAAGACCAAAGCTCGACTCTTACACTACAAAATGACTGTGAGCTAATAGACTAATTGACTCTATCTCTCTGAATAGCTAGCAACTGGCCTACTAGCTAACCTTTTACAATACAAAATACATCCATTTATATGCGGCCCGAAGGTCTCGCCATTACAACACTGTGGGCCTGTCCCAACAGTAACCCAAAAACCCTAACTAGTGACAGTCGACGTATATGTACTTGGAGTAGCTGCTTTCCATCACACCACTGCTCTCTGTAGTCTTCCATGCTTCCCGGCGTTGACCATGGGTACTGGGCGCCGCCTCCCTTTCTGTCCTTCGTCTTCAATTGCTTGGCCTCGTTGCCCCTTTTTCCTTTATGAGGGTAGCTGAGCCCTCCTGTCTTCCGTCGCTTCCTTGAATGCAGTGGGTGAGCTCTCTCTTCTCGGCCGCTGCCTTGAATGCAGTGGGTGAGCTCTCTCCTCTCGGCCGCTGAGGTACTGTCGTCTTCTTTGACTTCTCTGTTTCGATAGTCACAGTTTCTGGCTCTGATCTGCAGCTAGAAACTTGCTACGACATCGTAGCTTTACCTTATCTCTTATCTCTTCGCCAAAACTATCTATTCTCCAAAACGACAGCTTCTCTTGTAGCTAGGGGACCCTACTCCAACATGGTTTTAATGCAGACTCTTTCTTCCCATTGAAAATATTTTTTTTGGTTGTTCTATACCTATGATTCTTAGAGAGAAAATGCCTATACTCATCAAATACCTCCTTTCTTAATCTTTTTGAGCGATGAGATTTGATCTTAGGACCACAAACTAGACATGCAAATTTACCCTTTGTCTGAAGACCTATAATATATAGATATGGAATATCTATGTCAATTATAATTATATATAAACTATATTAACTACTTCATATAATTAAATGCAATTAAAGTGGAACTTAAAAATACAAACCACAAAAATGGGTTAACCCTGGGAATCATGTATTGTCCATACAACCATTGCATGGAATTGAAATTGCCTTTGTCGTATTGGTCTAGATACGTCATACATAGTGATTCCATTCCATAACTTTTGATAGCTCGTCTATAAGAGGTTCGATATATACATTCATATCTTTGACTTGGAACTTACCTGATTGATTTGAAGTACATATAAAATATATAATTATGAGAACCATTAAGATATATAAACCATGCACAAGAGTAAAATAAAAAATATATATATGACATTAGGAAACATAATACGACAAATGAGATGCCACAACTACATTAGAAATAAAATAGTTGTAGACACAAAATACCTAGAATAATCATTGACAACATTATGTTCTCCCCCTTTATTGACAACCATGGAGGAATGTTATTGTTGATAATAAAAATAGGCCACACCGTGTAAATGGATTTCATCTGTGCAGATGGATTAACACCATCTGCTGCCAAAGAAATCTTGAGATTACAGGGTTCTTCTTTAAAGTGAGGCCACTTTTACTCCATATCTCTAAATGAAGAACCATCTGCAGGCATCGGAATAACATCAACTTGACTTCTGTTCCTGGTATGGTAATCCATAAATTGCGCTATGTTATTGCACGTGAACAATCGTTGCAAACGTGTAATGATGGGAATATAACGAAGAACCTTGTGAGGAACCTTTTTTGTTACTTGATTTGTTCGATATCTACTTATATGACATTCTAGATATTCTGTTGCAAATTCATGCTGATTATAATATATAACATGGTCATCGGGGCATGCATGAATTGCTTCATAATGCATTCCAATCTCTTTCATGATGGAAGATACATATCGATATGTGTGAGGTAAAATATTTGATGGTGCTAACAAAATTTCAACTATCAAGCTACATCAAATAAAAATAAAAATAGAGTTTATATAATATATATACATAATATTAACGAAACACACTTCATCCGTATTAATTTGAATTATGAATTAACAATACAATTATTAGAGGAATAAAGATCAACTTTATCACGATCGTATATACATGATGGATTATTTTACATACCTTAGCATCTGTGTGATTGATATGTTTGAAAGACCATTCATAACCTTCAATTTCATTATCAACAATATAGCAGAGAGAAGATTTGTTTTGGAGCCTTCATAAAGGGGTTCATATGCCTTATCGAGAAGAGGTATATTGTGAACATCATCAAAGTCATCGATATTTTTATTATCATCGTCATCGTCATCATCCATTCTAACATTAAATGAATCATGGATCAATGTATTTGTACCATCATCTTCAACTATGTTATCAGTATGATCATCTTCTTAAATATGATCATTCACTTGTTCTCCATTAAACATATATGCTCCATGATCCTTCGGTACTTGTTCTAAAACCACTTCCTCTGGACGATATGTCGTGGTATGTCTTTCCTTTATAAATACATGAATACATCAATAGTTAATAGTTAATATAGGAAATAATAAAATAATACATATAGTTAGCAAAGTAAAAAATATAAAAAGCTTTATAATGCTAAACCTACAAATGGACGATATTCATTCCCCCCCTTAGCATGTCCATGTTCCCTACAATGTTTTGTGGTTGTTGCGATCAATATTATTCTCCTCTTAAATCCCCTGCATTCACTACATGGACAATAACATTTCCCATCACCCCTTCGTTTCGCTGCATCCCATAGTCTAGCAAGAAATTGTTGATTTTCTTCGTTTGGATCAAGAATATTGCTATTTGACATTTTGTCACAAAATTCATGAATGAATACTATCGAAAATCTTAAAAAATTAAGTTCCACACATCACAATTTTCTCAAACAGTGGTTTGTCGAAGAATTAAAAAATTCCTGCAATCTGTTTGTTGAAGAAAAAACAAATTCCCCAAACCGATCATCGAAGAATAAAACAATTCCTCAAACCGTCCGTCGAGGAATAAATAATTTCTGCAAACCATCCATCGCTTCTATAGAAAACATGTTGAAATGTTTAAAATGTTTATATTTATAATTTCACAGTCGTCGAATATCTGACGATATGAACCTAGTTACCGTTGGAAATATGCCTTTGCACTATTTGAAAAAAATATCCTGTGCTCGTCGAAAGTTCGATGAAAATCCCTTCACTATTCGTCGCAAATACGACAAACCTCCCTTCACAATTCATCGTAAATACAACGAACTATTGTCGGTTAAGCGACAATAAGACTCGTCGAAAAACCTATGAGGATGGAAGTAAAAAAACTAACGATGATGCAATATGGCAAGAAGAAATTGGAAGGTACAATACTTTTAATCATTGCAATCTGACAAAAGCGTACTTTACGTCGGATGTCGTCGGATTTTGTCATCGGATTTTGAGCTCAAATCCCATTATGATTTAGTGACAACAAGAATAGGGGTAACCTTACCACAACCTTACTTCACTACCTTGGAAGGGTGGAATAATTCGATGGTTGAACCATTAATAAAAAATACACAAGTGGCTTAATTATAATAGTTTTTAATCAAATTTATGGAGAGGTACATCCAATGATCTACTTTTTCTATAAAGGCCTTGTTATGCCTCTTTTTCACTAAGTGAATGATCTCATTAGTTGTTGTGATTGCATCTCAAATAAATACTTCCGCTAGTGTATTCCTTCTCCCGTGAGGCCTGGAGCCGTGAGTACAACTAGATGGGATACGTTTCCCACGTTACTCACGAGAGAAAAACCCAATACAGGAAATAAGACATCACAATTGCATGGAGAGGGACTGTGAAGAGTATCAAGTGGATGGAAAACTTTGATCCCGACCAAGCCACGTTGTCGACTCTCCTCCTCGATCATTGAAGTGGGATCGACGAAGAGTCTGACAGAGTTTTCAGACACGATGTGAGAGTGCATAGAGGTTGGTTCTCTATATACACCTCAAATGACCCCCACTTACCCTTGAAAAAAACCAACACCAGAGACCAAGTCTTACAAGAGTTGAAATGGGTACTAGATATATATAAGGACGAGGAGGATATCAGCATCACCACAAAATACCACAGCCTCGACATCACTGAGATCATCATAAACTGCCTAAATAAACCCCATGCCAGAGCGACACTGATTCCTGTGACATCCATCGTCTTTACCAGCCCCTGGTAGGGCAACGATGAATTCAAAACCATAGCCTTAGAGTACTTCGTGTTACTTATAAGCCCGACCTTGTCCCAATGTGTCCATTGCTAGGCTATGCAAATGTATGTGTTGAGATATGAGTCGATACCAGCAAGTCCCCATATTTGAAGATACCCAAAGACCCCATTTGTTGGCAGAACCTAGAAGCGTATTTGCATGTCATGGATGGCATGCAGGGTAAAAATGAAATGTTTAAGTTCTAGGTGGATCGAGATATTTCCCTTGTAAATAAGTGGTTAGATTGATTGAAGAAGGAGTATTCAGTTCTTGATTATTGGTGGGTTGCGAAAAATAAATGGATGGTGCAGGATAACAACAAGCATTGCACAAATATTAAACCCTCCTCCATTACAAAATGCCAATCACTGCATCTTCACAAAGGTCGATGCTATAGGCCAATAAGTATAATATTTCCAATAAGGCAAGAAACTTTTTCATTAGTTTTCGACATTGGATTTTAACTAAACGTCTAAGCATCGAAGAGTAAACTCAATTCTACCTTCTTGTTCCCTAACTTTTAATTTTGTGTTCCCAGCCTTTAATTTTGCATCCTAAAAAATGACATGTCCTTGTTCCCACGTGAATCGAGCTTTTAATTTACCATCCAAAAAAAGTTGACCTCCTTGTTTAGGTCCCCATTTTCATTTGTGAACGATTTGTGTCTTTATCACATTCAATAAAAATGCAAGATACCAGTGCTTCTCCCTCACTCTTATTCAAGAGAATTTTATTGTAATGACCCGTCAGGGCAACTCCACTTTTTTTAAGGAATTATCCTATCTCCATTACCCAACTCAATTGTTATGTAAATAAGTTTAATTACTAGTCCATGTCATCTATGCAGTAAATATTACAACACATATCATTGTACAGTCACTTAGCTTATGACAATTGACGACATCTTCTTAATTAATTATTAAACCTCATAAATAACCTTGAATGTAATTTTACAACAATCGCCATTGTACATTATGAAACATGATATTAGATAGTGTTGACATTATCCCATAGCACATGACCCCTTAAACATCTACTTCATTATATATGACAACCTATATTAATTATAATTTTTATTTTTGATCTCAAGTTACAACATTAACAATAAAACTTTTTAATCAATAAATTTATTAAATTGACATAATACCATATAATTCAACCTTACCATGTTCTATTTATCCATTATCCTAACATAAATTAAAAAAAAATCAACATATGTTACTTTGTACATTGAAAGATTTATAATAAAAAAAACAATTTACAGAACTAATAATATTAAAGTATTCCAAAGTTGACTTATTCTAACTTAATATAGAATTTATATAATTACCCTAAAATTAATGTATATTGTTATTAACAACTTTTCCACTAAATTATTTGATGTAATAAAATCACAACCTGTTGATTGCATGAGCAGACCCGGGTTTACTATAATTAATCAACAACACCCAAAACTCACTGGCCCTTTCGGCGACAGACCGCGAAGCGATCTGAAGTCTCACCCGAAGTGAATCTAATGGGTTGGCCAAGACTCAAGTGTCTTGGACCAGGTTCTGCGCATCCTACTTCTTTTCTCTTACTCCTGCGCGCCACTAGATCAACTAGCTCTGCGCATCGCACGTCCCCCTCTACTCGCAACACTTTTACCCGTGCGATGGTTAACCCTGCGTAAGTCGCACGATTTCCTCTCGCGTCGCACAACTTCCACTTACTCACAATATTCCCAACCTTACCGCATCTCTGCGCACCGCGGAACACCCATCCTCTCCT
>LPNX010265356.1:259079-282216 GCA_001517045.1 Pseudotsuga menziesii
CAAAACTTCTCTCTTTCCGCCAAAACTAGCAGCTTCTTCTGTAGCTGCGGGATCCTGCTCCAACACAACCACATTTTTAAAGCTTATACAATAAAGCTATAAAATTATATTTTCATTTTTAAACTATTTGTTTTAAATAAAGATAAAAAAATTTATAAAAAAACTATACATATAAAATTACATTCTTTTATTTGCTTAATATTAAATTAATTAAGATAAAAATCTAATATTTTATTTTTTTTGTAAGGAAATTAACAATTTACCAAACAAATATAGTTAAAGTATTATAAATTTAATCTATCTTAAATAATTAATGTAATTTTACCATTGTATTTGTGTATATATAAATAACTACACTAAAACTAAGTTAGATTACATACTCTTACACTAACCATTTTTAAACGACATGCCTTAAAAAGCCAATAATATATATGCAAATAATTTATAAAAGATTGTCCATGTATATAAATTCTTTTTCTTTACTAATAGTATAAAACTTAATTGGAATTTCCTACTCATTTGCCTTAAAGCTCATACATAAAAGAAAAACAGTAAAACATGTTAATTTAAGGGAAATATAAATGTGTTTGGTGATGTTAAAAAACAATTGCGTGAATTTAAAAATATTAAATTGGGATTTCATAGTGTATAGGACTTATCATATAAATAAAATAATATTATAGATTATTAATCCACTGTGGTCCGTCATTCATGGCAATCCTTTCCGTTGAGTGGTTTTGGTAGGATTGACTCACTTGATGAAGCACGCCTGGTAATGGATTCCCACAACGACACTTAAGGTCTAGTGATTCTTAGAAAAGCACTGGCAACACACCCACTGGTTTGGGTTGCGCATGCAGCGCTGTCAAGTATGGAAACATTGGTTGAACCTCTATGATTCATGGCAGTTAGGGTAATTGATGTTTATAACTATTAATAGATTGAGTAATTGATGTTCATAACTGTATTAATAGTTACATAATAAACATGTAACAAGATAATTTAAGCAAACATGTAACAAGGATAATAGCAAGATTATAGATATAAATAAAAATAAAGTGTAGGACAAGAGAGTTCACTAAATATTGTAGGTTTTACATTCAAGTTCATGTTGTTTTTTTAAAGGTCAAGTCATCCCGGCCAAGGACTACATTCTTCAAGGTTTAATCATCATCAGAGACTTAATTGTGAATACATTTATAAGGTTAAGTGGGTTGTGCTCCTTGTAATTGCCTCCTCTTGTTCCTACTAGAGAATTAAGCATTCCTATATATATAAAACCAGATACTGGAAGTGCACACATAATAAGCTAAGGCCTGTGCGCTTTTATTTTAAGAATTCAAAGGCTACAAATATACAGGTGACTGTTCAAAATACATTTAGAAATTCATTTACTCACTGCGCCATTCCGAAGGATAGATAAATGAAATCACATATTTCATAAGGGAAGAGCAATAATCAAACCATTTAAGTTTGACTTACAAATAGACTTTGGCCACACCCTTCCACATAGCTCACGAATGAGATGAAAGATAAAAACGTTTTAAGGTTGGCATGCAAGCAAAACTCACATGCACTAGCTTTCTTTGGGCGACCAAAGTATAATGAATAATTTGGCATAGATCCTTGGGCCAACCTTCCCTTGGTTGATCTCACACTGGAGTTGAGCAGAACATTTATTCAAATTACAGAGAATATGGCTCTGCGTTCTTCCCGAGCCCACTCTTGGGTAGGGATAAAATAATCACATGTAATATAACTTGTTTGCAATAAAATGCACATTTAAAAGAGGGACATCTGCAGTTGCTACCTATCCAAGAGCCGCCATCTCTGTTCTTAACATCTGGTGACAGGCT
Source organism: Pseudotsuga menziesii (assembly GCA_001517045.1). Taxonomy (NCBI): domain Eukaryota; kingdom Viridiplantae; phylum Streptophyta; class Pinopsida; order Pinales; family Pinaceae; genus Pseudotsuga; species Pseudotsuga menziesii. The sequence goes on from LPNX010265356.1 coordinate 260,936, forward strand.
ATCGGTAGTATGTAAAGTACGTCCAACACATGGCATCTATGGATAAGAAAAACGTCAAAGGAGATAAGGTATGACAGTTTTGGCAGGTGGAAGTGGCAGATTGAGACGGTTTCTTCGAACCTGTAGTCATAGGCGTTTTTTGGTAGAGAGGCCAATGCTCAGCAAGCATTCGAAACACATAGAAGAAAAGAGGAGAACACTGGTGATAGAAAAAGCCACGCCAATGGCATGAAGGAAAATGCATGTGTTACAAACCCATAACTAAACTAAATGGTTGAGAAGGAGATAATTCGATCACTGGCTCGTAATGATAAAGACAAGAGAATCATTTGATTCGCACAACACAAGTGTAATAGAGGTTGATGCGTAGAGCTTAGGTGTTGTATTCCCAAATATGAGATCAAATTGAATACAATAATAGATACCTAGATTGCATATATTCACTTATTGAGGAACCAAAAGACAAAAGGTGGGTTCCCCATTGGCTCATATCTTTGTTGGCCTTCAAGCAGATCAGTGTTGTGTCATAAGTCTAATAGGAGAATGTGCGAGCCCTTAGATTCTTGGTCCAATTCAAGATAGACCATAACCATTGCATCTACATTCAAGGGGGAATAATGGGGGATGCGCGGGATCAACAGTGTGTCCGTGGCAGGATCTTTCATTACTACCAATGTCACCTACACCGTTTCAGAGTTAACCCTTTCGATCCTCACCACCGACAACCAACAAAACATAGAAATTATGAAGGGGATACAGTCAAGTCAATACACGACGTTATTTCGTCCGTTCATGTGGACGATGTCTCAAATTTTCTTGATGGATGGAGAACCCCACCCCTCTGCATACGGGCGCTACATTTGTAGTGTTGCCACGAGTATCACCGTCGACCCACAGTTGGGACGCTTCTTCTCGAGATTTCCATGGACTTGTGCATGGGAATGCAGCAGCACCAAACCAGAATCCTTGCTGCATTGTCAATCTTTGAAGAACGTCAAACCGCCCGGTTCACTGATGTTCTTGGCCGCAGAGAATGTATTGCAATGGTAATGGGATTGTGCAGGAGTAGAAGCAAGAGTTGGTGCATGTACAACCTCCTCTTGAAGACAGTCATTAATATTTGTCAGCTGCCGGGCATGCGATAAGCCTCGTCTTCATGGAAACCATCAAGAGGGAACCAGAAAAGGAAGCAATTGTTTATGGTAATTATTTGCGATTCGACCTCCAAAACTCCATTAACAACTGAACTAAAAACTGGCAGGTGCACCATTTTTTTTTATTGATGGCAGGTGGACCTGGATGATGAATAACAACATATGAATCCCCAGTCTGTTTGAAGTCGGCAGATGTCTACTCAGTGCAAAACCCCTCTACATACAAAATTCATCTGCACCACGACATCAGCTAGTAATGAATGAACCGTCAACTTCAGTTGATCACTGACCAGGGCATCGGTATATTATTTGCTAGATATACAACTAAGAGGAACAATAACTTTCAAATCGACTCCGGAGAAAGAACGCCTAACAACGTAAATATCAGTCCCCATGATGGTCAAAAAGTTTCTTTAAAAAACTCCAGTTCCATGATTGTCAAAATGTTTCTTTAAAAAACTCCACCGACCACCATCCCGTCGTGGACTGACAAACTTTTTTTAGGTTAGAGAAATCGGTAACTCGTGGAGATTACCTGGCGACAAACTTTTTTTAGGTTAGAGAAATCGGTAACTCGTGGAGATTACCTGGGCAAAGCCCAGGTTCAAAGCCAGATCTTGAAAAACCAACATAGTTTGATTTTCGTCCAAAGAGACATGTTGATGTTGATTGACTTTAATGTAATGTCACTTGTTTGGAGTAGCCTTTTTAAAGTTGTATTTAGTTATATATATATGTTGTATTCAAAACTCAGTGAAAAAATAACCAAAGAAGCATCTAAAAATGTGAGTAGGGTTGGTGATTCAAGACACGCGAAGTTGCAAAGACTTCAAAGTTTTTTTCATCAAAGGCATTTGTTAAAAAATACCTCGCCCAAAATGAAAAATACGTTGAAGATTGATGAACTTGGAATAGGCACCATGGAAGTTGAACCTTTTGGCAATTTCAAGACGGAAAATTATAACAACTTTGTGGTAGAATGAATTATTACGTTTTAATTATTACATTGTAGGTGTTTTTTTCCAGGGGAAAATATTAGTTCTTTGCTATTTCATTGAAATCAAAGGGAACATGGATACATCATCAGCAGGTGCTGAGCTCAAGGTGTATGTAATACATCATCAAAAATAACTACAGCATCAGCTTCAGCTGAGCTCATGTAGGAGAACATCAATCCATTAACTGTTGTCTACAAATCATGATCAGTTTACCATAAAGCTTCATAGTGTGTAACGAGCTAGGAGAAATACTACATCCGCTTCATACCCTTCATTACATAGAGAGTTCATACAATTACTGGGTTAGCTAATCCAAAGAAGCATTAATCAAATAAGTGCAAGAAATATATGGGGCTTATCCACCACCATCATCCAAAGGATGTCATAAAAAGCTACAACACAAAAAGGTCCAGTGCTGAGGGCTAGAAAAGTAAGAAGGAGCCCTGATTAATACATTCACCATTGGTGAACTCAGTAAACTGAAGCTGGCCCGGAGCCTTGATGTTAATGCTTCTTTGGATAAGCTGTCAGCCATTGTATTGTGCTCTCTGTATATATGAGTGGCAGTGAGTTGGATGAAGTAAGGTTCCAGCTCCCTAATACAATGACACCATCCATCAAGAGTGAGTAATGTAAGAGCTGATCTTTGGTTGAACCAATTGATGATGACAGCAGAATAACCATGAATATGTAAAATGGGAAGGCCCATGCTTTTTGCACAGTGAAGGAGTGTCCACAAGGCCAACAACTCCGATATGGTATTTGTGCTTAGACCTACTCCCATTTTGAAGCAGTAATAGTTGTCTTGACTGAGCAAAAGTTGAACACCTACACCTCCCATATGATTAGCTGATGCACCGTCAAAGAAACCAATGGGAAAAACCAAAGTAGGTGCTGGTCCAATAGTTCTCCTTATGTTTTTCCGCTGAATAATGACATGATAGAGCTGAAGATGATTCTTAATAGAGAGGGCAACAAAAAATATATCAGGCTTCTTTTCCTCAAAAATACATTTGTTCCTAGTCATCCAGATTTTCCATGTAAAAAGGAGAGGAAGATACTTCAGAGTATTTCCTAAGTTGATCCAGGAAGAGACATTAAGAAAAAAATTTGATTCCCTCCAAAAATGTGGAATGTCAAGAGAGGATCTGATGAGTGCAATAACCTTCCTAGTAAAGCTGCAATCGTGAAATAGGTGGTCAACAGACTCTGAAGCTGATCTACAAAGACAGCACCAGGTTGGTCCAATCCAACCTTTTTTAATCAAGTTGTCACATGTATTGATTCTATTCAACAGACTGAGCCAATTGAAATAGATAATCTTAAGTGGAATGTGAAATTTCCATATCTTGATCAAGATATCATCAGGTCTGCACTTGTAACAAAAGTATTAGCAATAAGTTCATACACAAGGTTGGCTTTTACCATGCCTATCGACTTATTAAACATCCACACCAGAGTGTCAGGTTTATTGCTGATACAAATCCCTCCATGCTGTAAACCTTTAATATAGTTGGACCAGGCTTCCTTCCATAGTCCTCCCAGCTCTAGCTCGTCTGCTGAGATCCAGTAATCAGTAGAGGAAGTGGCAACTCCTCTGTTGAGTGCATCTGAGAGTGTGAGAATACCATAATCTTCCAAATACAATCTAAGATCCTCTGGTAGAGTATAATTAGAGGAGACTCCAACTATGGATCAATGCCTACTTTTATATTCTTTCCATTGCCAATCTTCCAACCAAGACATCTAGTAATCCATGACATGGTGCATATAAAACCATTCCACATATGAGAGGTACCCTGAACTTTGAAGGTGTGTTGTCTGAGCCATACATCAACAGGTAAGTTCTTAAGATATTTATGCTTGATGATTTGTGACCACAACCCTACAACATTAAGTACAAGCCAGAAGCTTTTGGTACGTAGGGCCAAACTGAACCACTCCAGATCAGGGATGATTTTAAGGAACCATACTTATTTAAAAGTGTATAAATGTTAGCGAATATTACCAATTCTTAAAACGCCAACTATAAATGATTGTCAATATTTTTCAATAAATATTTTAATTTCCAAGGATTTTATATCGTTTATATAACAATTTGGCGATTTTTAGGGTGAAAAAACTTTACCCCATCAAAATTGGGTAAAATAGGGCTTCAAAAAATGCAAAATGGTGAATCTTTTTTGGGAGAAAAACATTGAAAAATAGCCCACTGGGCTAAAATTCGCCCCTAAAATTATCCCTACTCCAGATTCTTAATGTTCCATCCTCGGAGGGTATAGGGCCTGGAAATGGTGAGTGTTTATATCTTTATATGGATAGGTGTTTATATTTTAGAATTTGGGGTGGACTAGCATCTATGCTTTTCCTAGATTGCACGATGATGAGCCACGTGTACTATTCAGATTGATTCTATGGAAGTCCAAAATTTGAAACAAGACTAAAAGGAATATAAAAAATAACTTGTAGTTGATGCATGGATAAGTGGTAGCTAATGCATTGATAACTCTTAGCGGATGCATGGATAAGGATTTTCATGTCAAACAACAAGTAACAAATAACTTATTACTTGTGACACATAACTTGTAGCTTATCGGTGTTCATCGAAATTTTATGGTAGTCTTTCAAAATTTGAAATAAACAATTATAAGAGAAAATATATATATCAAGAATAACTGGTAGTTGATGTATGTATGAATCTTAGCTTATGCATGGATAACAAGTAGTTCATGGAATACAACCCATTTAACAATGCACGGAGAACAAGTAATATATAACCTATTTATGGAACTTAACTTGAAACCCCCTTTCCTTGATTCCTAGAGACTCATTGCCACACACATACTTATGCTTTTATGACCTTAGGAATTTAAACCCCCTTTCCTTGATATCTAAACACATGTTTCCATACATACATACATATATATAATCTCATCCTTTTTATACTTTTATTTGTATCTTTCTCTTGGCTCAAGTACTTCCATCGCTTGGATTCTTGCATGTTATTTTTAGAACATTAACAATACAAAAAAATACCTAAATAAAGGCCATTGATGATTTTATATTAGGCCATGGGTTTACAATGAAGTAGTCTTGGAAAACCTTAGCATTGTTTAAATTAAAGTTTTTTGTTTTTTGTTTTGGTGTTTTTATAATGGAATGATGTATGCTTGCAACAATAATGAAGAATAAAAAGAACACGATCTTCGAAACACGAGGAGAGGAGGAATTTGAATGTGAGTCTTAAGAACAAAGAATACCTTAAGGGGAAGAAGGCCAAATCATCAATTGAGGCGTGTTTGTTATCATAAATTGTAACTCTAACTATCAAATCATCACCACCTACCAAGAGAATAAGGCTAATGAAATCATTATCTTGAAGTAAGGTAGTAAAATACATCTTTGTGTGTTCCATATGAGAAGGGCAAATCACCCTACTAAAGTATGGATACGAATGGGGAACCACCCAACCACAAATACCAAAGGAGGAAGGATATAATGGAAGACCATTTGATTAAAGAGACAACTAAGAAACTTTAGGAGAGATGAATGCCACTACACTAATTAGGGTTTTAGTCTTAATGAGTTATTTAGGGTTGTAGGCTAGTTAGGTCACTTTAATTAGGATTTCCAACAAGTAAATAACTATAAATTAGTTTTGTACTTGTAAGTGCCTAGTTACAATCCTCTTGGATTTGACACATTAATCAATGTTAACGGGTTTACCAAGGATTCCATCCACGAATATGGGGAAACATCACTTGATTTTTATCATGAGGTTTTCACAGGGAAAAAACCTAACAGAGGAAACAAGCTAATTTAGAGTTAGGTCCCAATATACTTTGTTAAACTAATTAAACTAAGTGTTGGAAAGGAAAGAATGGGAAGCATTCACTTGGATGAGCGTTATGTAGTTGTTGAACATGAGAGTTTTTATAGTTCCCTATGAGAGTGTTCCATCTCCTAAATGTTCATCTACTTGAAATTCCATCATATTGCAAAAAAAACTTGCATTGATCTATAAAGAAAAGTCATAGAAACATTAGATCTACTACTTATAATGATATTACAATATGTACTGAACATAGATACAAGTATCCTTAGAAGGGTTTTAAGCCTCCCTTGCCTCAGTTGTGTTGGAACCTCCTATGAGGTTGTATTGTTGAATTGTCCAAGGTATGAGATGATTGAGCCTTTAATAATGGAAAAAAGATGATTCAACATGCTTTCAAGGTTGAAGTGAAGAAAATAGAAAGGGGTCCTTGTTGAGGTGTTAGAGAAGAGAACTACACACAATGTAATAGCTTCGCAAGAGAAATAGGAAACTAGATCAAGACTTGATCACAATTCAAATTTTAACTACAAGATAGGGAAAATGGAAAGGGGAATTAGAAAGTTCCAAAGCGTGAATGGAGGATCTTTTCAAAGGGGAGTACTTAAATGTAATGGCAAACCTCTCTAAAGAGGAATGTCCTAAATAAATCATGATCACCTAGAAAGGTAGTAAGGATAATGAAATTATCATCACCTAGTAAGGTTGGAAGATACATATTTATTATAGAACATAAAGGGAGAGGGGGAACCGCTCTACCATAAACACCATTAAGGATGATGGAAGAGAGTGTAGGGTTGCCACTTGGTTTTAGGGCACAAAACAAGAAACCCCATGGGGAGGAAACAAGGAATATGACAGTAGAGATGATGGTTAATAGATTAATTAGGTTTTTAAATTTAATTTTTTTCCTAGATTGTAGGTTAATTATGAATTTCAATTAATATTTGTAAGTAATTAAAGGAAATCTAAGCTAACATCAAGTTAATTTGTAATCTCCTTTCATGAGATAATTAAACAAATTGCTAGTAATGAGAGAGGGAGAAAATATGAGGAACTCATCATGATGAACACCACAGTTGTAGGTGCTGAAGCGTCTTAGGCTTGTTAGATAAAATATTGCACAAAGAAGAAAGCACATAAGAGGAACAAGTATTTTTACATTGGAAACCATATACATGGAAAACAAGCAACTGGAGATATATTCAATTAGTCCTTGACCAATCCGACCAACATCAACCACTCTTAAGCATTTTGCAATGGAGTTACTCAAATATTTAAGTAGGATTCATCACATGCTAATACCATTGGAAAATACCACAGGTTCTTAAACCAAGGAATATGTCCACTATGATCCCGTCGGTAGCTCAGTCGGAACTATCTCCAATACTTTGTCGTGGATGTCTTGTAACGCTCTATCAATGATTGGATTTTCATTCGTGAACCCAAAGGTGTGGTTGAATTTGACAATCAGTTCTTCCCAAGTTGTTGTTTCCCTTCATAGCTCTGCAGAAACATACCATCTCCGTGGTATTCTGTCCAACATATGTATGAACGCATGAACCCATTCCTCCTCTGCATTTATCTCCCATTCTGCTTGGCATGTTATCAGATGATCACTTGGATAATTTCTTCCATCATATTTCTTTAATTTGTAGTACTCATCCTCCCCGAATCGAACTTTCATCAGTCATAGACATATTTTACAGTCTGCTATCGACATCTTGTGCGCATCCCACCATCTCGCCAGAGTGGTATTTAGTACCTCTTCCAGTGCCAATAAACGTTGTCGTTTGAATACTCTATCTTCAAATTCACTAATGAAAACTTTCAGGTTAGGTAGTCCTTCATATGTCGAAAGATCCAATATTTATGGCGTTGCCCATCTCAGTGACTGCGTGACTCATGCGGATTTTCTAATTGATACTTCGTGCCACCGGTTCTACCAATTTTCTAGTGCACCGTTAAAGTCTGAATATGCCGATTTGATACTTCACCATCCCAATTCTCCATCAACAGTGGGATTGATGTAGTCTTCAGAGAAATTATAGTCATTATCCCAACCTCCCACAACTTCATCTTTTATTGGTTCCACATATCGTTTCCATTCGAGGGGATCCAATGGGGCTATGAAACTCGTGTCATGATTCTTGAATGTCACGGTCCTTTTCTTGAAATTGATAACCACTAAGTTTTCCATTTCCCAATTGATTCCCCAACAGTGCAGGGTATGGGCTAGTATCGTCGACTATTTCAATAACATGAAAGTCTACATATGTATCCAGTCCTTCCACTTTGACAGATAGACGAGGTACTCGTCCAATTGGAGAAACATTGGACTGATTTGCCAAAGGAAGTTGTACATGGGACCATAATAGTTGTGGCTTCCCCATAAATTCCCATGTTCACTTGGTTAGGATATTTACATATGATCCTCGATCCAAAATAACTGAATCTACATCACATTCACCAATTTGGAAATTCATCCTCATTGTCTTCCTATTTTCTTATTTTGTAACGAATTAACCGGGCGATCATGTCGCCCTTCTTCATGTCAATACACAAATCTTTTTATCCTTGCTAATGCATATTGATCTTTTTCTAACTTTAGACATTTCTATAATTTTTTTTCAAATTATTGACCTTTCTTTTCGATCTTGGTGAGTTTGTCGAATCAAAAATCGGTGGCATCTCATAAATAGGTAGCTTACCATTGTTCTTGTTCATGGCGTATTTCACTTTGAAGAAGGTTTATTTCTCTATTTCTACATCGAATTGGTATTTATTTCAAGCCGCATGCCAGACATTTAGTAGTGGTCCGTCATCTCTTGTCGTAGCTCCTCCTCTCGTTACTACGCCGACATGTACTGGCTGAGTCCTTAGTTTCATCGATATATTCCCCACATTTGGTCTAGGATTTTGATTTTGAGTTTGATTTGCATTATGGTTTAGTTGCAGTTGTGGCATGGACATTCCTCGACAGTGTGGTTTGCTGCGGTATAGTTAGTACATTGGGCTACTAGTTCCAACAATCCCTCTGATAATGTACCAGTACTCCTCAATTATAGCACATAACTGGTCCATGACCTCGACCCATGGCTCCTCCATGCTCAAAGCCTCCATTACGTCCTTCATGAAATCCACCTTGAAATCCTCCTTGTTGTTGGTACGATGACTGGTTATACTGTGGCTGGTTAAATTGTCGTTATGGTGGGTTATACTGTAGTTGATGTTGATTATACTGCGGCTAAGTATTTTGTGGTTGCATTTGGTTATACCACGATTGTGGCTGATTATACTGTGGATGAGTATACTGTGGTTGCGGCTGAAGTTTTTTTGTTAGTCATTGCTCCTCCCCCTTCATAAAGTACGTATTTATAGTTCTTTCTTGGAGCAAATCATAAGCTCTACATTCATTTTCTTCATGACCAATCGACCGATATATGTTGCAGAAAAGACTAGCCAGTTTCGACACAACCTTCTCTAACTACATGAATTATTCTGACCGATGTCCTCTTTTCTGACAAATTCAACACGAGAGAAATCCTCCTTGACTAAATGGGTTTGGAGCCCCAAAATGTAAATATTCATGGAAGTTCGGACACTAATCCATGTCATCTCCTTCAGATCGACATCGACTGCACCATACTTATTCACAAACTTCTTTCCCCTTCTTAATATCCTACAATTGGATAGTAAGGTTCACCAACTGCGACTGGATCTGGCTCATACTAGTCCCTGTTTTATCGACAAGTGAAGCCTCCAACTTCATTGCAAATTCCAAGGCTTCCTCTTGAGATGCAATATTCTATTGCATCAGTGGCATGCGAATATGGGGTACTAAAACCAAGATGAACCATTATTTATGTTGCACATCACTCATTCTGAAGCTAACTTTGGCCATTAGAGTTTTGGATTGGTGATCAAAATCCCACATCGACTCATTAGGGAATAGCTTCATTTCTTTCAATTCGGTTATATACTACGATGATTCTTTTGGTTTCTTGAATTCCTCGATCAGTCCAGTCATGATTTGCGCTAGGGTCTTCTGGGAATGCCCCGCCGTTACTTGTACGGATTTCATAAACCAGTCTAGCGCTCGTCCCTGAAAGGTCGTCATTAGTTGTCCTTTCTTTATATCTTCATATTGTATTTGTTTTACCGTCCACACTACTTCGCATAAGAACCAATATTGTTCGGGGTCCTCAGGCCCATTCCCTAAAACAAGGGTAGCTTCACGTCATCACTCGCCATCTTGGGTCTCCTTCTAATGCTTGTTGATCTGCTACTATTACCACTGTGTTGACACGTAGGAGAACCCTACGATGAACCTATGTTTCTTCCTCCTAAGTTCAGCGCAGTGCACCGAATTGTAGGTACATTGTAGCTTTGGGTTGGTCCTTCTTCAGGTTTGGGTGCATGCTGGTTGTTTCCTTCATTGTTGTAGGGTCACTTACACCCTTGTGGTCCCTTCTTGCATTTTTCTATTTCAGTCACACCAGGACTCTCCTCAATCCTCCTCCTCTTTTCTTGTCGGAACCTCACCCCACTTCACAGGTGACCAAAATATTCTGCGTCTTCCCTCATAGTATCGCCATGAACCCCACCCATCCACCCCATATCATTCCATCCAACCCTCATTGTCGCAGTACCCACATCCTCAGCACACCAGATATTTACTCGTTAGAATTCATCTGTAGTATTATTTTTTCACAAATGAGCATATTGATCCACAACTGTAATAGAAATATCCCCCTTGGTCCCTTAAAAAATTATCTTTCAATGTCGATGTAAGATTTGACTGTGTCGACAACGAACTCAGTAATACACCCTTCCAAAATGTTGTCTATTGACAACTCTTGAAGCCTTGTTGTTCACCTTCCGCAATTGCTAGATTAGTTCCGGAGTCGATTGATCAGGTTTTCCTCCCTAAAAATTGTTCTTCTGAAAAGTGATTTGCACCAACTACTCATACCATACTATCAGAAATTCAGAGAAGAATATTTCATGAATATCAGAGTAGATATATCTTCCCAACCAATATTTTGTTATCAATCTCGGGTTCTGGTTCTCTTCTTCCGCAAACTCTCAGGATTTCTTATAAAACCAATCCTGGATTTACGGATTTGTCGAATGCCACAACATGTCCTCTTCCACTATGGTCATGGAAAAGAAACCATTTGTTGACATAGTTCTGTCAACAGGGGTTCACTTCACACTAATGTCAACAACTATCGATGAAGACTCCCTAAACATCGGGCTGAAAAGGATTTACCCTTTCTAGAAACACTTGTGGAGCACGTGCAGTCTCACCGAAGGTGTTTGATGTAGGGATGCAGGAACCAACTTTCTGTAGTGGGAAGAGGACTTCGCACTATCTGTTACCCTATCGCAACAACACTCAGAAGTCCAGGTTTGTAACCATACTATCAAACAAACCTACTTTTTATCATCATTCACAATCATAATTACCCAGATTTACAGCAGTAAAGACATCAACATACATTAAATCACTAATTACCTTGATACTTCGCATCATTCACATGTAAAAGGAAAACATAGAGGTAGCATAATCGTTCATCAATTCATCCGATCCATTGCATATTTCACTCGAATAATGCAGAAAACACATAATTCATATTTAAACTATCTTCATAAACAATGCGTTCCAGAGAATTACGATGGTACAACTCAAAATACCAAAATACTGATAAAATTCACGTCATAGGACATAGTCTTCATCACATTAATACTAGAAATGAACCACAAAAGACAAAAAAATTCCTTAGTCGATTAATCTTCGGTAAAAAAAGTCTATATATCAATAGATTGATACACAAATAGATGATTCCTTTTGATTTACAATCCTAACTCTACTTATAGGATTTCTATGCTATTACAAAATGGTCCACCTGACCAATCTTTAACTAACTCGACCAAAATATCCTAATTTGTCAGTTTCTTCCTTCGCCGCGATTGAATTTTATCTTTGTATACATCCTTCCTGTCGGTGGTGGTAGCGCACTTTGCACACTCCAACCCCTTTCCAACACCATCACACAATTTCCCTAACTTTATTATAGGGGAGGAAACCAATCCCAATGCTCCCCGCACTTTCCTATGCACAGTAAGCAAACCCCCATGAGAAAGGGGTACTACTCACCTACGATATGAGGTGTGAGTATTTTGGAACTCCTTGTTTGGATGTTACTCATGAATGTAGATATATGATTTTTTGTATTTATTGATGTGTTTTACTCTTTATTGTAGTTACCCATGTTCGTAAGGACCAGAGGACAAAAGAGGATACGATGCATATAAACGCAGGGGATTTGCATACAAAAAAGAGGGGATGCCAATGTCATTTTATTGTAAAGGTTTTAAATCAGAGCCCCCACATAGAAATATTGACATATTACAACGCATATGAACATGAATACAAGTATGGATGGCCTTGTCATGGTCAACACGACAAATATGGCGACGTTGGGGCCTTGTATTGTCCTAAGCTTTCAAGCAACATTGTCGGTTACATGGAAAGTTGTTTTTATATGGAAGTTCCAATTGATGTTGTATGTCAAATTCACGTTGAGCGACATGTGGACATAGATGCAAACAATGTGGCAGAGACTTCTTTTTTACCAGGAAATTTGTTGCAAACATCTATGCTTACATGACGAAGGGAAATTATCAACTGCATAAGAAAGATGAAACAAGTGTCAACCTTTGGTTCCAGAGACGACCGAATGATTTTTTCTTTTTCTAGAAGCCTAATGGTCCAAATGTCCCATTTATAATTGGAATCCAAACAAAATGGATGTTGGATACAATGGAAAAACTATACCACAATAGTATAATTGGATTCAACATTCAACACCAATAAATATGAAGTAATATTAATTTTGAATGATTCTTTTGAAATTATTGATTGAGTTTTGATTTTCTATGATTGAAAGCTCAAGGTTGAATCTATATTTTGTTTAAATATTGCAATATTAGTTGTACACAATTTTTGAATTTGATGGCCAACAAAATAGGGTGCCAATTTCCTGGGTTGTTGCATCACATAATACATCAGCTGATATTGCCACATCATTAGAGGAGCTAATGAACAAGTGTTACTAATTTCGCCCCGAATAGAATGTCAATACGTTCATGGTCAACGATGCATTATGTAAGTTTTAAACCTATGCAGAGGAGCAAAACATACATATTCTTTTAATCAAAACAGAGACTACACCATAACATTCACACATAAAACACATAGATTTACCCTAGAAACCCTTAACTGGGAAAATCAACAAACCTTGGATCCACACCTCCTATTTTATCATTATCATTATGAATAACTCATAATACAATATAGGTATTATGCAACATACAATACCCTAATCCATTAACCCTTATTAGAAAATAGACCCCTATATTTTAACCGGGATTAAATTACATTTTTTTAGAAAATTCCCCCAAAATAGCAAAAAACAACCAAAAAATTTGGGCTTGTTGTCTCGCGTCGAAAACATTTTGACGATCATTTCCAAATGCAAACATCCTATCGGCCTATTTCTGTCAATATTCCTATAGGGATCTTCAAGTGCATCATTGACGGGAGCACCTTCCCCCCCGCCCCCCCCCCCCCCCCCCNTTCTTTAAGGTAACTTTAATTTCACCATTATCCGTCTTGATTTAGTTTAAGAACATGACACTTAAACACATTGACTTTGACAGGAGGTTGACATGATGTCGGGTGATATTGTGTGTTTGGCATGTATTGAGGGCGTGGAAAAAAAAGATCTACAATTTTTCCTCTAGTACACAACATGCAAATGATATGTTGGATAGGTTGGTGAAAATTGTGAACTTTTGTCTGGATGTTGAATATGTCATCGAGCACATGGATATATTTTTCATGGATTTTCAAATGGAGTAACATTTCTTGAAGTATTTTCACTCCAATTGGGTTGCAGTTCATAAATTGTGTAAGTTCACATATGATAGTTTTTTATTTGGATTTTGTTTTCCATAAATATTTTCCTTGCACTAAGTTGGTTGTTTCTATTAGGGATGTGGTTCAAAGGCTGTTGGGATTTCCCCAATGCCAGCCAAGAGACAAATAGTGTCATCGATTCATACCATTGTTTTTTGAAGTCTAAATTTCTATCTGATCGACAGAAAAAATGTGACCACATAATATATTGGTTGATATACCAGCTCTTGAAAAATGTTGAATCGTATTACCTATTTAGGGATATTTTGAAAGAATCTAGATATTTTCAGGGTGAAAACACCAAGTTGGTATACACTTTTTACCTGTTTTTTGACAAAAAAACTGCAAAATTTTATGTTTTTCAAATTAAACCCTTTCAAACTCATATAACCTTTAAAATTTTCACCTTGACATAAACAAAATAGGTTTAGGGAATTCTATTAGCTTTGTACTCATATTTTTTTTGAATTTTTTTTGTGGACATATGGTAGGACAAATTTGAAGGGCACCAATGACATATACTTCAAATTTTTAGGTTTGGATAATGAGTGACTTGTGTGCCCTTAATTTTTTTAGAGATGGTTATTCATTTTACAGAAACCAACTATACATTCATAATCTACACAGATTGTAATTTTCAATGAAATATATGTTGAGGATTTTCAAACCTAAACACTATTTTTTATTATTTTTTGAAATAACATATGTTTAAAAAATGGTTCCTTATTGACACATGTTTGTGTCCTCCCATTTTATTTCAAATGTGAATCTTATCATACAAACTAAAACTACTCTTTTGAAGAGGATAGTGCAAGGAACATCCCTATGAGTTTTTACATTTTTTGATGTTGTCAATGTGATGATCTTGACTTTTCATTGTGACTGATTTTTAGCTCACTAAATTTTGTAACGATACGGTTTAGAAAAAAATTAGTAAAAAATAGAAATCCTTAATGAAATTCACAAATTCTTATACTATGAGAAAGTAGATTCAATGAAAAATCTATTGGTATAAACTCCGACAGGTAATTCTTAGATTTTGCATTGTTTCCACAATGAGAAAGTGACCAATTTCAGAAAGATGTAGAAATAGTTGTTGTATTCGTTGGCCAGAAACTCTCGCCTGAGAAACATTCTCGGTCGATAAATATTTAAATTTCTCGGATGAGAAATATTTAGCCTAAAAAGTAACCTGAGTTTAAATCAAATACTCACCTAGGAGGTGGTTTAAAATCTTGGCCGAAAGAATAAAACAACTCTCGGGAGAGAATTTTATTACATAAGACCCCGATAATATTTTAGGGGTCGACCTATTAAATGCCCATGATTCTTGGCAAGATTCTAAACTGTCTCACCCGAGAGTTATATATATAGTCTCGCCCGAAAGTATATTTCCATAAAAATTCACCTGCAGATATTTATAGTTCGGATATTTACAGTGCGAGTTATAAGGTATTTTGTTTTTGGGTTATGGATGCTTTAATGTGTTTTATATTAAATTTATTTACAAAGGGTGTATTTGCTTATTTTTTCTTTATAAATGAAAATAAGATATAATTGGTTTTGGCATATATTACTCTTTTTTATTTTTTAGATTATAGAATTGGTTTTGGCATATTACTCTTTTTTTTATAGATTGTGAATATGGTTTTGGCATATTAATGATTTTTTTTAAAAATTATAAAATTGGTTATAGCATATTAATATTTGTTTTTTTAAAAGGATAAAAGCAAATTTGGTTTTGGAATATTAAATTTTAAGCAACATATTTCATATTATGTTTTGGCATATTACATTTTTTTTACAAGCGACATGGTGAATTTGGTTTTAGCATATTACTCTTAATTTTACAAAGGGAAATATTGTGAATTTGGTTATGCTTTCATGTCATATTGCAATTGGTATCATTAATTGTACAATTTTACATCCAACATATTACTATGATTTCAGGTTTTTGGCATTGGAGTTTAGGTTTTCAATTCTTTCATCATGGGAAACCAAAAGAAATGTGCAACAAAACGTGATCGCAACAAAACTTATGAAGATGCAAGAAAACAAAGAAAACGTGAAAACATGAGAAAGTTAAGAGAAAAAAGAGCATTAGAAATAAATGTGTAGGCACATGGCAATGGAGAAGAAATGCAAAATGTGGAGGCACATGGTGGTGATGAAGGAATGAAAAATGTTGAGGAACAAATTGATGAAATAAATGAAGAACATGGAGGTGATGAAGAAACGACAAATGTGGAACAAACGATGGGAAACATTGATATTGAGACCATGATTGGTGAGTAAATATTTTTTAATGTTTATCAAATTGTATTTAATACTTGAGTATATAATTGATTTGAAAGTTCACAATCTTATAAATTTATATATCTTCATGCAGAGTCAACATCCAACCTACAACATCCTACCATACCTGTGAATTTACAAATGTTAATTGGAAGTTGCAACAATATCGTCATTGATGACAATTTTTAAGAGAAGATGGGTTCATGTAAAATTGAAGAATTAGGACCTCCGATGCATGATCATACAACTCTATATAGAGCAAAAAAGATATTCAAAAATTATCTTGAAGGTATTTCTGTCATAGCATAAGCTCAATTGTTACATAGATTGTTAAAGCAAAAATGTCTAAAAGATGCAATTAAATTATTGGCCATTAAAAGTGTCAAAGAGGTTAAAACAAATGATATGGTATCAAAACATCTGACCTCGGCCCTTGCCACGCTTGCAAGGAAATGATCTCGTGATTTAAAGCTTGCCCATAAAACATTGCTAACAAGGGTTGTGGCAAAAAACACTGCAACTGATCATTTGTTGGCCATGACTGCAAGAATGTTAAAAACATCAATAATAAGTTTATGGAAGCATAAAAACATTAGGGTTAATTAGATGAAGATGATGAAGTTTCATGTTGGGATTCTATATGTAGGAAACATTATCAATATATACTTCTAGATAATGTGAGTGACAAGGTGAAAGAGTTTTGGCATTTAAACTCTCGTGTCTTACCAATGAAAAGGATGTCGTGCGGCATTGTATATCTAAAGTAAACTATGAAACTCATTCCAAACACATAGAAAAGGTCACTCAAATGGAAATGTTCAAAATTTTATGGAGAGTAATGTTGATGTGAATATTTCTCTTAACACATTTGTGAATCTTAAACCATTATGTCAGGCCCATTATTGTCCGTGACACATGTTGGTGTCGATACCATGTAGAATTTGAATTATATTGTGAGACATTTAATAATTTTGGCATACAATGTTGGCCAAATGACACCCCTCCTTTGAGTGTTTGTGAATTTGTATCTAAAATATTATTGGCACGAGACAATGATCAAGTACTCTATAAGACAATGCATCAGTGGAAGAAAATGTGAAGAATGTTCTCATTTGGCTCTCATTGATGTTAAATACCCCATTGATCCAAATGATCCTCAATTGTCAAATCACATTGTGAAATGGAAGAGATATGAATATGTTGATTATACTCATGTTATCGATTCAATGAAAACATCAAAAAATATTGAGTTAGTTGAAGATGATATCTCTGTGACATGTTTTATGGAGTCGTTCAGGGAGAAATCATATAGATATATCAAACATTCTCATACAACATGATGGAAAGACTTGCAGCTCAAGCAATAACGAGATGTATTTCCAAAAGCAACAATATTATCAATTGTTGATTTTGCTAAAAATTACAGTTTCACTCCACAAAAGGAGATACAAACCGAGTATTATCATTCAAACCAAGTATCTATACTTGTGCATATTTTGTACAGACATGTAAAGCTTCATGTCGATGGTTCTAATAGTGATGAAAATAATTGTGAAGTGATTAAAGAGTACCATTTCTACATCAGTGATGATCGTACACATGATACATGTTTTGTCCAACATTGTTTTAACATGCTTTATAACGAATTATTAAGGCGATGGGTCACTTTTAAAGAGCATTGGGTGTGGTTAGATGGTTGTGTTGGTCAGTTTAATTTGACACGCTCTTTCTTATGGTTGTCTCGCATTCATAATAAAACGGATGTTAGACACACATGGAGTTTTTTTGAAATGAGACATGTAAAAGGAGAACATGATGGCGATGGGGCCTGCATAAAACGTTCACTTATGAGATATCAAATAAATCACTCTTCTTCTTTCCTCACAAATTCAAACGATGTTATTAATTGGTGCAAGCAAAATTTAAGCTATGAATTCAATGAAAGGATGGATAATGTGAGAAGATGTCTAATTTTTTTGATGACCCTTAATGTATTCAAATGCAGTTATTTACTATGTTTATATGTAGATGAGTATTTTTATATAAATTATTTAAAAAAAAATTAATAAATTGTTTTAAAATGTAAAATTTGATTTGCACAAGTTATGGTTTTTTCTTGAACGGGTTCTTCTGGAATATTACAATGGGTGATGTTGACAGATCGATTCCATATAATTGTGTTGCAATATCTAAAACAAGGGGCTTACACTCCATTAGGAGTAAAAAAGTGGTAGATATACACATAATCGAGAAACAAAAATACTCTTGCTTCTATCTTGCATGTATTGATGATGTAGAGTCCTTTGATGAGTGTCAAAACCAAACTAACAAGTTTATCAAACCATGGATACACAAAGAATTGACAGCATTGCCCCCATTTGTAAATAACACAGATGACGAGCGTGATAATGAAGTGGTTGTGATTGACAAGGATTATGATCGTGTTTCTGATTTGGTTAGAGAAGGTGATGTATTTTCTTTCATTGCACTAGTAGATAATCCAAAAAAAGTGCATTATTGTTTATTGAGATGCACTAGGTCGAAAAGAACGTTGTTGCAAGAATTTAAAGATCTGTCAAATTATACATATGCATTGGTTTTAATTGTTTTAATGGGACATTTCTTTGCTAAAATAAGGAAATGCAATGACCATATTATTTTTCAACACTATGAGCTAGATTTTATATGTGCTCAGTACAATCATTTAGACATAGCGGCCCGGTTGCAGTTGAAACCACTGAAGACTAGGAAAAATACCAACAATTGCCAATGGAAATTGTCAATAAAATATCATAATGCCATTCTTGAAAACATGGGCCACTAGGACATTTCATATGAATCAAGAACACATTGGTATGTGAATAAGATTGCTTTCTTTGGTTCTAGGGTTAGAACATAGAATTGTTATATAAATTGGACTTTATATTGGACTGTATTTAAAGACAATGGACATGTACCATTATCCATTGTTGGTCTGTGATTGAATGCAAACTTTTGTTTTTGTGTCATTCCTTAAGGTTGATTGACTACAATGGATACATGCTTTCTATCTTTCCATTTTTCTCTCTTTTCTTACACTTTTTATATTAATCAATATAAATTGTTCTGGATATTTTTTTATCATAGTTTGAATTTACATTCTTCTTCAAATTGTTGTTCAATGATGCAATCGGTCTTTCAATTCTATGGATTTCACATGTCTTTCTAGCAAGACATACATTTTATGCATGAAATAAATTTTTGTTTGCTTTTAATTTATATAATGTGCTTGAATGCAATAGTTGTATACTAGATAGAAAATATTGTTATTATGAAATGTGGGGGTTTTCTTTTGCCTCCAAAAGTCACTTTTGGGGGTGGTTTTAGCTTTGGAGGAGGTCAATATTGCAATATCATTAGGGAACAAAGGAATCGAACCTCCAACCTCCTGCTTGTAAAGCATACACTCTTCCATTGAGATAGATCCCTTTAAAAATTGGGGAAAGGGGAAATATTAACACCAAGATTGCATCATTTAGCATCCGCGTAGGAGGTCTTAGGGTTGATCCCTTTGGTTGGATGCTGTTGTAAAGGAAAGTATCCTATGGCTAGGGTTTAAGAGGCCATCAACATACTAGGGTTGAAAGAGAGATGTACAATGTTCAGCAAGCATATATAAGAAAGTTTCATAGATTGGAATGGTTCATACCTTAACCAAACGAAGGTTGATCCAAGCAGCCCTTCAATCCTCTTCTTGCTCCTCTTGTTCCTCTTGCTCCAAGAGACCTCCAAAATGAATTATACCCTCCTCAAACCAATATGACCACATATAAAGCAATGATAATCAAATAAACATGAAATAATGATCTGACTAGCATCATCATATGATCATAAACAGAGATTCAATCACACATTAAACAATGATTTGCGAAGAAGAAGGACATCGCATCTTTATTAATCTTGAAAACAAGTACAAGTATACATTCTCTTCAAGTTCGGCACCTCACGAAACCTTGATCCGGTTCTGCTGCTTCTCTTCTCCAAAGAACTCAGCCTCCAAGCTCTGCAACACAAGAAGAATGCTTCTAGGGCAAAGGTGTGGGCAAAGAGAGCTCCAAATCCTCCAGCATAACAATGCAAAGATTCAAGTCTCCTCTCATGGACCTCCCTACCTCTATTTATATGCTTAAGGAAGAGTTAGGGGTGAAGACAAAGTAGTTACAACTGAAGGAGTCAGTTGCATAACTACCCAAACTACCCGAAATTCAAAAGATGTGTTTTTTGACATTTTTAAGAGGCGTGCGCAGGTTGCTGAAACAGCAGTCGCGTATACGAGAAATACACGCGGGTTGCTAATACAGAAATTCGCGTATATATAGCAAATCACGTACGTACGCGGGTATTACAAGAGCAATTCACGTATCGTACGCGGGTTTTCCATAAGGCAACTCGTGTACAGATAAAAAAACTCATTTTTAGGGTATTTCTAGGCATTTTCAGACTTGGTGTCTTCTGGAAAGTTTTAGCTAACAGAAATACCTTTCCAATGGTGTAGAGATAAGGTCAAATGGAGTTACAGAACTCAAGATATCGGTCCTCCAAGTTAGGTGTTTTTTCAGTGACTTTTCATGAAGTGTCTTCATGGAAGTGTCGACATGCGACAGAATCATGGGAAATTGGTCACAGGCAGAGACATGTCATTTTGAGCTATAACAGATTCCCCCTAATGTGTGAGGTTAGAGGGGAAGATGATAGCCGAAATACATTATAAAGGAAATAGCTGAGTATGGAGAGAGCAGAGAATCCAAGATCAAAAGGCTCGAACAAAGGTACCTGTAAGAGAGATAAATGTCAGAAAAACTGATCTTTGGGACATACAAGTCCATATACAAAACATTTCCATAAAGATACAGGTGGATCCAACATATGCATAACTGATGAAACTATCATGGTCGCTCAATATGCAAAAAGGCGCCATATCAAATCTAAAGGAGTCATGGCCACAAATGAACAAGGTGGATCCATACTCGACAATC
>LPNX010265369.1:0-19570 GCA_001517045.1 Pseudotsuga menziesii
CCTCTCTCTCTCTCTCTTCCTAACCCCCATCCTCTCTCTCACCCTCTCTTCCCACCTAAAACCCCTTATCTCTCTCATAATCTCTCTCTCCTTCCCTCACCTTCTCTCGTCCCTCCCTATATCTCCCTCTCCCTCCCTTCCTCTCTCTCACTCTTTATTCGTTCTACAGCTATCTCTTTTCTACCTACTTCCTTCTCGCTTTCCCTCTCCTTCCCTAAATCACTCTCTTTTATCTTAGCCTAATTAATCTAGTCCATTTTACCCTAGCCTAGCACAACACTATCCTAGCGTATTTTTCTCACTTATTCCACCTTAATTTATATTACAATTTAACTTATATCCTAGTAGCATTTCCTATCCTATCCCGCCTTAGCTAAAATAACTTATTATATCCTAAGCTTATAATCCTTTCGTATCCTATCATCCTTTAGGTTACCTTACCCCCCAATATGGTAGCCTAGCCTAGCCTACCATGTTCTTTCTTTTCCTATTCTAACCTACCTTAACCTATTGTGTCCAACCCTAATAATAACCTCTACTAACCTAACTTAAGTTTAAATTAACCTAACTCAATACCTACAATACAACTAATATTTTTCTTTATTTGTGATACCCTAAAAAGAAAATACACATTTATTGAATAAGTTTAAACATATTTATGATAAAACATAAAAATACATATACAAAACATGAAGCTCCTTCTGATACATGTAAAGAATACAAGTTCAATATGTTAAAATAAAGAAATTATTATGTAAATAATTACATATCAAAAGCATACATAATAATTACATATAAAAAACATATAAGAAATAAATCTTGAAGAAGCAAAGTTTTTGCACAAAAATGATTAAACTAAATCATTAACCTATAAATCAAAATGGCCATATGCAAACTTACACAAAATACACGAAACAGACTACATCATATATACGAAGTACATTTAAAAAATCTTAATCACATTAAAGAAAACAAATCATTTTTATGCCTTTATAATAAATACATCAAATATTGGAATTCCATTAAAGAACCCCCAAATTACACAAACAAGCCAATGAAATAAACTTTGTATCTATTAATTGCAGAATGAGATTCAATATACATAGAACAGCATATGCTATAAAAACGCATGAAGTCTTAGATATTTTCGGTAAAGTTATTCCATTACTAGTAATATAGCCCTTAAAAACTCAATGACCATGGTAGCGGACTGATTAGGAAGCAGAGAAGATAAATCAGGCACACGAGATAAAAATAAAAATAGGTTGGGAAAATAAGTAATATACCTTGTCGCGGGCCAATGGGACATGAGATGATTCTCTTTTGCCCATTTATAGATCAACTCCATCCATGGATGGAATCGTTAAAACTTCTGGTTCCAATCAATCTGCAAACTGTCAAACCCTTTTAACGTGAGCATGATCGATCTGTTTTGATAGCAAGAAACTTTATGGCCAACCAACATACACAGAAAATGGTAACTACAATCACCGGCTTGTGAAACATGCTTAGTACGCTCGAGTTCGCCTAATCTACTCATTCCGTTTGGACTCCACCTCCTCCTTCAGCGTGCGACTGGGCTGAAGTGACAATATGCTATAGATAAATTGATAGATGCATAATCAATTGATGGGCGAGAACTACGGATCTCTTCCTTTGAGGCCTTTCGTGGTATGATGTCAATCACTTTTCATACCTATCTTGGAAAAAATCAAACGGGAAACAGACTTTTCTATGCTCGGATTATCACCATCCTTGCCACCCAGCGTGGTTGAAGCCCCTGAACGACGACATGTCGTAGGCCAGGTGATCGTAAATGGGAAATGAACTTTCCCTGATAGTGTTGCTGGTCTGCCCATGGGAACATCGAGCCCTCTACGGCTCCGGTATTTCGCGGCCTGGACCATACTGATGGTGTTATATATAATCTTTTATGTTCTTGTTTTCTCCTCTGCTTTTTTACAAGTAATGCTTTTTCTACACTAGCAACGGATATATTTCTGTTCTCTTTTTCTACACTAGAAACGCATAGTTTAGTATCACACCTATCCGTTGAATGATGTCATAAGTAACGGAACCTAGCCATGAGGCGTTTTAATTTGTAACTGATAGGTAAACCTAGCATAGTCGTTGACACATAAAATCAAAATTTAAATATCGCAGAAAATGGCAGGCTCGTGGATAATTGGGAGGTTGAATAAGAGTGGAAAAGAAGGGGATGTTTGTAAATGAGGTGGGCAAGATTTTTAAGTTTAATGTTTTTAAAATTTATTTTAATAGTTATATATTAAATTTATGGGTGAGTTCTTAAGTAGGTGTTATGCAAATTTAAACATTATATTATTTATTTATTTAGTGAATTGTATAACAATTGCGGAAGAATTTTATTATTTATTTAAGTTGTTAATGAGAAGGTTAAAGTTTAATTAGTTAATTTTTTTTAATAATTTATAGAATAGATTTTTTTTAAGTTTTGGATTTTATTATTACTTTTGGTTGGAATGTAGAATTTGTTTTTGGTAAAATTTAAATTTGGAAGTGTTTACATTATGTTTTCAAATTTATAAATAAATTTATCATAATTATTTATCAAATTTATTAATAAAAACATAAATATATATTAATAATTAATATAGAGATTTAGGGGCGGCAGGAGGGGGAGGGGTGCTCTTTGATCCCGACGGACAATTGAATCTCAGTTACGCTTGGAATTTGGGAACCGACACTAATAATATGGGTGAAGCCCTTGCTCTTTGGCAAGGCTTAAGTGAGGCTATCCGTCTCGGCATTCAAGAATTAACGGTGGTTGGGGACTCTAGGATGATTCTTCAGCATCTCATCAGTCGGGAGTTGCCCTCCTCATTTCGTCTTAGACAAGTGATTCGAAGAATTTTTATCATATTGCCGCTTTTCAACTCTATTGAATTCTTCCATGTCTTAAGAGAGTTCAATGAGCAAGCAGACAGTGCTATGAATGAGGCAATTTCCTTTGGTTTCGGGGTTCTTAGTATCAATGGGACCCAAAGTGTGGAACCTATTCCATAGGCAAGGGATGCTCATGGCATAAATGAGCAAGGTGGACTCGTGGATTAGGGGCCCTTGCCATTTGTCAATTGAGCTGGTTGGCTCGTGGCTTCTCCTCCCTTCGAAGTTAAGTGACACGAGCCGATCAGCCGCGCCCCCCTCTCTACATTATGTCCCTCATAAAGACGCCTGTGTTTCATGTCCTTGGCTGCATTTTCGCCCGCCTCGACTCATGATGGGTAGTAATTATCAGCCCAGATGGAATATAGTTCGTGCCTCCGGTTGTACTTCGTTGCAGGTCGGACCTTCCAGGGAGTTCCTCTCAATATCGTCGAATGATGGAAACGAATTATGGCGCATTCATTATTCTACATGGACCAGTTTGGCTCACCCCTATTCGGATCATGTTGAAATGCCTCTTAAGACAGATAAGATCTGTGGATTAGATGGCCTCCGGCGTGGTAATGATATTCAGAAGTGCTCTGGCTTTCAGGCATGTGCTCAAATTGATTCCTCGTTCAAGTTCCCATTTCAGTTCTTATGTCTTCGGCCAAGGCTGAATTATTTCTCATTCTGCTTCCCCCTGGGGGCTATAAATATCCTGGCTGAGCAAGCTTTTAGCAGTGGGCATGATTTCCGGTTTCAATTGTGTTCCGTTGATTGCTCTCGTCTCGCGGCTGGTCTGAACGTGAAGGTTCCCCTGGCTGGAAGGAGAGGCTTTCCCCGTCTCGAGGTGGTGATTTTGGCAGTTTTCCTATCTGCGGTGGATGATATGGCGGAGTCTTTAGGTTCCTTTTCCTTCTCTCCGGACCCGGTGGAGGAGTTAGCCACTGACGTTAAGTTTCTCAGGCGTAGAGTACGCAGGCAAGGTAGCTATATGCATCAAATTGATGTTATGGGTGGGCATCGTTTGGAGCAGCTCGAAGAGGATATTGGTCGCCTGCGCTCTAAATTTCAACATGCTTTAAAGAAGTTGGAAGCTGAGGTGCAGCATTCTCTGGTTCAACTCGACAACAAGATTCTTTGTTTGGAACAAAACTGGGCAAAAACAAAGGATTTCAGCAATTCAAGGCCCAAGCCTATCTCAGGAGCTAAAGTTATTCGGCGGTAGTGTGATTTTGTGTCAGTTTTTCTAGGTCTGTTTGTAGTCAAAAGCCTGATTTTGCTTATTTACATGCATATGTAATTCGAATAGGTAGTTTGTTGTTCAGGTAGTCTGGATATTGGTCTTTCCTGTTTGGGCGATGTACTTTCTGTTGGCTCTGCCAACCTTTTAATATATTCTCTAATCGTTTCTGTCAAAAAAAAGAATTAATATAGAGATTTAAATATTCTAAATAATTTAAAATAATAATTATAAGATAACTAACATTTAAGTTTTTAAAATAAAGTAAATATATTTTATTATTAATATAAAATATAAATAATTTTTTGAATTAAGTAATATTTATGAATACAATTACAAATATTTTAGTTTAGATAATTGTTTTATGAAACAAATATATAATTTGAAAAAAAAATACCTTAGAAAATTTACCATAATTAAAAATAATGTTAAATTAACCATTATATCACTTAGTATTAGAACATACACATAAAAATTAAATTAACTATTATATCACTTAATAGTAGAATAGAGGCATAAAAAAATATTTTTGAATGTGTTAATACGACATTTATTTTTTTATTATAAAATTTCAGATTTTTAGTTTGGACGATATTGAGATTTTGGTCAAGAAATAAGTATTAATAAAAATAAATGATATTCATTTTTTATGATTCACCTTAGTTTAAAATGTAATGTGTAAAGTGTTTTACTTAATTTAGGAATGACCATTTGTGTGAACAAAGAATTTACATTTTAATAATAAAAACACAACTTCCATAGTAGAATGTAATGTAATGTTTTATATGAAGTTGAAATTTGTATTTTATATAAAATAAAGGATTTATTTATTTATTTAGGACGATATTGAGTTGGTGGTTAAGATTTTAATAGAAAAGATGTTTTTAATAACATTAAAAGGATATCCAACATTAATTAATAGTGGAATGGAGACACACTAAAGTAATATGTTTTATATAATATACTATTATTTTATTTTATATAAAATAAAAGATTTTTATTTTTGGAGGATATTGTGTTGGTGGTTAATATTTTAGTAGAAAGAACATTTTTAATAACATTACGAGAATATTCATATTAATTAAAAAAATGAAATTTTTATTTTTATCTTTTATATTTATAATATATTATTTAAATACAATGTTTTTATACTTTATATTGAAATCTTGATTGTTTTTATTTTATATAATTATTTAAAAAAAACACTAATTTGAGTTTGGAAGCAATTATTTAAAAGTATTAATAACTTCATTATTATTACATTTATTGGAGAAGAATGAAGACTAAATATTAAATAAACTATACTAATAAAAATATAATGTATAATGTTTTAATTGGGGGCTAGTTATTTTCACTATTGAATGATTTGATGCCATTAAGATATTCTAAAATCTTAGTAGTTTTTAGTCTTGTCACATTGATCTTATCTTAATCGGTTGTTCATGTCATGGCTCTTAACCATAAGACGAGGGGCCTTATGTCCTTTTCTCCCCCAAGAAATGCTATCATGTTTTATGAACGACTAATGATGTGAGAAACAATGGTATCTAAGCAAAACCCCTCAAGTTTATGTTGAAGGTGTAACATAAGGTAGTATTCCTAAGATTCAACCTCATATCTGTGATATTGAAATAAATTATGCTTAGTTTGATAATATTTATAAGTAGTTTCAAGAAGGTTCCTTGCTAGGATATTCTGTTTAGAAAATCCCCCTAATGTGGTGATTCATGTCTTCACATATGATAAATTTGTGTATTATAATTGTAATTTCACCTAGGTCCATTTCCCCACCAAATGTATTTTTCTTTTCCAATTTGTGGATGCAAAGAATGCAAATAAAGTGTTGCATAATGGTCCTTGATTTTTCAAGAATACCCTCTTGGTATTGGACTTTGGAATTCTTATTCAATAAGAAGGAAAAAATAGATTTGGTTGTATGGATTAAGTTACTTTGTCTCTCTATGTAATCTCATAATAAAAATCAACATCTAAGTCCCCCCTTATGTGCGGCTATCTACCTATAATAAAAAATGTTCTTTAACCCTAGGTTGCAACATTGGTTTTATATAGTTAACCTATCCCAAGGGCTCAAGGATTTTTTTTTTAATTGAGTGAGAGGAAAAATACATTTTTAGCCTATTCGTTATGTCAACCAACCAACAACACATTATTTTTATATCAAATCCTTGACCATTGTATCCATGAATCCTTTCTTATGGCTCTAGTCAACCCTCCTATTAACCGTATTGCATGTAACACACCATAACTTAAGAATGTTGATGATAGTGCATCGATTTATGTGCAAATAAAAAATAAATCAATTAAATATTCACTAGTGAAGATCTAGTAGTGACCATCCCCTTGACCCATTGGACCTTGACTCTTCAACCTCTACCCTTTCCATGTTTGACCCAAGTATCTCTTCATATCCCATGATCCCTAAATTTTCACAATTTGTAGTGCTTGGATGTATCAAGAGTTTGGTATTCCCCTCCTTATTAGGTAGTGGGGTTTGAGATTTTGACTCTCCTAAATTTGTTTCATACAAAGATAACTTAGTTGGTGTAGATCGTTAAAATAGGCGAAAGAAAATACTTTAAAATTTGGTGACTTCTTTAATGGGGCCAATTATTTTAACGCACTCTAGAACATTGAAGGGGATGAGATGGAGATGGAAGATGCACTAGGTTTATGATACAAGTGGCGTATTAGAGTATTTGGGGTTTAAACACCCCTAGGATGAAATATATTGCACACCAAATTTTGAATTCTGTCAATGGGACACATGCTTCGACTTTTCAAAAATTTAGAGTCACGAGTTATATGATATGTATGAAATTATTTGTTATTTTAGTGATATACCCATAATCCTCCCCCCAATTGCACGCATGAGCATGTGCGCAATCATACCCACACACACAATATGAAAATGAGAGACTCCTATTCTAGTTTATCCTATATTTGTTGGTGTAGTCATTGACTAGGTCATTGTCCTCTTAGAACACTATCCCAATGCTTAGTACCTTAGTATATAACCTTATTCAATTTTATTTGCATTTATGCAATAATATGTTAATGTTTGGACCTAAAGAAGTTAATCCAACAATATAACCAGTTATTTTGGTCTATTCACACCTACATGATCACTCAATATTGGTCAACCATCACATGTGCACCCTCATTAATGAAATGAGCATTCCCATTCCTATTTCTAAGGAGATTTGGTTGACTAGGAGTACTAGGGGTGTTTCTATCCTAATTTTTGGAATGTTGGAGGATTTATTGCTCATATTAAGCCTCCCACTCACCTATAATTGATCACCCACACATTCCATGGATTCATCATTTCCCAAACACACTTCATCCACATCCACACATTGATTCATGATCGTTTGGGATGAGTTGGAGCTCATTTTGTCCACATAGGGGGGATTGAGGCCATTTTTGGCATTTTCACATGTACACTCATATTTGGATTCATAAGCCTCATGAACTGATCCAAATGTAATATAAAACCATTTTAAACACATTCAAATGTTAGACGATTCAATAATATTAAGTTTCTATTCACAATGTGTATGAAAAATTGTTCCTTTTTCAATATTTTTGCTAATTTTTGCAGTTAATTAAAATTGTGAGAGTCTCTTGGGATCCTATATAATTCTATATATCAAAATATCACATGTTATTAGATCATATTGGGGTTTCATATCAATATTGAGCATTTGAGTTGCATTTCGAGAGATTTTCCAAATAAAATTTGGGTATTTTTGGAGGAGATTTAAGGAAATATCACAACTAGTGCAAGAAGAGATGGAGGAAAACCACATATTTCTCACTCCATTAAATTAATTCAGATAGAATAAATATATGGTCATCCAACTGAGATCTAAGGGTCTCTACATGGTTACCATGGGCACTGAAGTGGAACCAAACTCTACAGTGGAGAATTCAAAATACTTCAATAGACTTAATGAGGCCTTTGGATTGTTGTGTCTAAGAATTTCAAGAGAGATCGTATTTAATGTTGATAGTTTGAAAACCCCAAATTAGGTTTGGAAGAAGCTCAAATATCTCTTTGGGAAAATCGATGATCTAAGTCAACACTATCTTGAAAAAAAGCTCATTAGCATGATCCTAATGCATTTTGACATTATCAAAGAGTTATTCACCAAAGTCAAGTCCATATTAACTCAACTCAAGTAGTGTGGAATTAAGAAGAAGGAAGAACAATTGATACTATCAATCCTTTCAAATTTGGGGCTAGCCTATTCACTTTTTGTTATCACATTCTTGTCTGGCAAGCTAACCATTCAAAATTGGAAAATGCCAACACTAGTTGGATTCATGGAGTCCCTCACCCAAGAGCAGGAAAATATAGTTCAAATGGAAACCATTAAATCAAGCAAGGATCAATCCTTGGCTATGGGTGTTTCCAATTCCTCCAAAAGCAAGCAGAAGGAAAATAATTTGAAGCAGTCAAAAAAGAGGAAGCCAGATAAACCCAAAACAATTGATGGGGGTTAAAATCCTCCTAAGGATAAGGACAAGAAGGGAAAGGAGAAATACAAGTGCACCTATTTATATAAGGGATGACATATATATAGATCCTGAATGAAGAATACCATTGACATGATGGTGCAACTATTGGAGAAAAATAACATCCCTGTCTGAGATGGCACAAGGAATAAAGATGGAAAAACAAGTTCATACAACAAGGAGAAATTCCATGCCTTGGTAGTAGGTTATTCTAATTCTTGCACCTTCATTATTGATTTAGGGGCATATAGGCATATGGATTTCACCAGAGAGATCTTCTCCTCTATTCAATTGAGTAGTGGCCTAGTTGTTTGAATGGGAGATGACGTTGAGATCCATACCAAATGAGTTGGGAGGATCGACCTTGACCATGGATATTTCAGTGATTTCATCTATGTACCAGATTTGGCAACAAATTTGTTGTGAGTATAGAAAATGACACATACAAGAGAAGCCAAGAGTGTAACATTTACTCCATATTTAGTAGAGATATCAGAAATCTTCTCCAACCAAGTTATGCAACTGGGGTATGAAGAACACCAAGATAGGATGTATAAGTTCTCAAAATTTGTTCCTAATTATAGAGGGAAAGCAATCCTATCACATGCAAATGAGACATCTATGCTATAGAATTAAATATTTGGACACGTGAACTGCAAGTATCTTCAAGCACTACTCGATATTATCCGAGGTATACTTTCTTAAGTTAAAATATGAAGTCTTTGAGACATTGAATATTTGGAAGGCCCTAACGGAGAACCATAGTGGGAATAGGATAAAAATCCTTAATACTAACAATGGTAAATAATATTTCAATAAAAATATGTAGCACCTTTGTGAGGAATGTGGAATTCAAATGCAACATTCAATCCCCTACACACCACAACAATATGGTGTGGAAGAGAGGAAAAATAGGTATCTCAAAGAGATGGCCACATGCATGATTGAGGCAAAGGATATAAGTCCCAAGATATGGGATGACTCCATCAGTTGTGATGCATATAATCATAACAGGTCATTACATAAATTTTTCAAAGAAAAAACTCCCTACGAGGCATGTTTGGCCACAAACCAAATGTCTCACATTTCATCATTTTTGGCTCAAGGGCATGGGATCGAATTCCATGAGAAAATAGGAAGGAATTGCAGCCATAGAGTAAATAATGTATCATGGTTAGTTATGGTGAAGACAAAAAGTTTTATAATCTCTTTGATCCACCACACTCAATAGTTTTATTTATAGGAGTGTGCAATTATATGAGGAACCAATACCATATTTTGAGCTTGCACCTGGGGAATGCTCTTCTCTCCAACACCATGATGATGTAAGTGATGATTCAAAATATTATTTTTTTGATAATTCTGATAACTTCATGGCTGAATATGATATTTGTTTACATTACTAACCTTCAAGTACCAAATGGGTTGAGAAAACAATACAAGTTGTTGGGGATCTAGCAGGAAATCCTCTGGATCCTAGGAAGACAAGATCCCAATTTCACAATGCTTCCTATGCAAGTGAAATTTATCTTGATGAGAACTTTTATATGATGATTGGATCTGATCCATAGTCATATCAATAATCTTTCCATGATCGATGGTGGTAATCAGCCATGCAAGAGAAATTCAATTCCCTACAAGAGAATGAAGCATGGGAATTGGTTCCCTTGCCTCTTAAGAGGAAGCTTGTGCAAAGAAAGTAGGTCTTTCGAACAAAAATTTTTGTGGATGGTTCCTATGTCATGTAAAAGTATAAAATAGTTTCTAAGGGCTACTCTCAATTGCAAGTATTTCACTACACCGATACCTTTTCACTAGTTGCAAAGATGGATTCAATTAGACTAGTTATTTCCGTTGGAGCTAGTATAGGTTGAGAGGTTCACAATATGGATGTCAAGAGTGCATTATTGCATGGTGAGATACATAAATAGATATACATGCAATATAATTAAGGTTTCCAAGAGGATCTTTCACTTGTTTTCAGGTTGAATAAATCACTCTATGGGATCAAGCAAACCCCCATGGATTGGTATGCTAAAATGGACAGTTTCTTGCTCTCAATTGGTTTCATTCGATACAAATATGATACAAATGTATATTTGCAGAAAAATAATTTTGTATTTCAGGTTATTTTACTATATCTATATGGAATCTTAATTACAAATATCTACACCAAACAAATTGGATCAATCAAAGCATCTCTACATAGTGAGTTTGCAATGACAGATCTAGGATTGCCAAAGCAATTTCTTGGATTGGATATTGAGAAATATGAAAGAGGCATCATGATCAGACAACATAATTATGATTTAGACCTAATAATAAAGTTCAATATGGCTTATTTTAATGCAACCAAGTGCCCATTTCTTTCTGGCATAAAACTAGGTGAATTCAGTTATTCTCCTTTGGTAGATTGTTCATTGTACCTAAATCTAGTTGGTAGTTTGTTGTACCTTACACATACAAAAAATTAATTTTACTATGTTTTAAATGTTGTATAAAGTTATATTAAACAACCACATGATTTCTATTGGAAGGAAACCAAAAATATCCTCCAATATTTCCAGCGACCAAAGAGTTTCAGGGTACACTATGCATCTAGTTCTTCACTAGAACTAGTTGGATTTTCTTATTCGGATTGGGATGGAGATCCCACTAATAGAAATTGCACTTCAGGTTTTTTTTATTCTTTCTTATGGTCCTCTTTTATGGTATAGTAAGAAACAACACACAATTTCTCTTTCTTCAGTAGAGGTTGAATATAGGGGAGCAGTGAATGGAGCCACACAATGTGTGTGGTTGCAAGGAATTATTTGTGAGGTTGATGTTGCATTTGATTCACCCACTACAATTTGGTGTGATAATAAAAGTGATATAAAGATATCTACATATCCAATACATAGGTAGAGAACAAAGTACATATATATCCATATGCACTACATCCGGGGCTTAGTGCATGACAGGGTGATTTCCTTGGAGTATTGCCCATCCACCGAGAAAACTAATCACATATTGACCAAGAGTTTACTAAGAATACCTTCACATACATGAGATAATTGATTGGAGTGAGTGATGGCTGGTGATTTCTTCCATTCATTTATAGGTTTTCATACCCATGTTGATTTTAGAGGGGAGGTTTTGTCCCATGAGGTTTTCCTCTTTTCCTCATTTTTAGATGGACAAATAAATATATATTTGTAATGAGGCGACTTGAGCCTTTGTTACCAAGGAATCTAATAAAATTTTGATGAGTTTTTCTAATTCATGGTTAAGGGGGGGTGTTAGAACAATAATCCAATAATTAGTACCTTATTCTATAACCTTAGTTAATTTTATTTGCATTTATGTAGTAATATGGTATGGTTTGGACTTACGGAATTTAATCCAACAATATAACCACTTATTTTGGCCACTTCACACCTACATGATAATTCCAACTTAGTCAACCATCACATGCATGACATCATTAATTACATGAGTGCTCCCATTCCTCTTTTTGAGGATATTTGGTTGAATAGGAGTGCTACAGGTGTTTCTAGCCCATTTTTCAGACTGTTGGAGCATTTATTACTCATACTGAACCTCACACTCACCTATAATTGCTCGCCGATGCATGAAATAGAATCATAATTTCCTTGACACACTTAATCCATGTCCACACCTTGATTAATGACTATTTGTGCTGAGTTGGAGCTCGTTTGGTCCACCTAGGGGAGATTGAGGCCAATTTTGGCATTTTCACATGTACAATTATATTTGGATTCCTAACCCTCATGAATTGATGAAAATGTAATATAAACATATTCTAAACACATTCATATGTTAGACAGTTCAATAATATCCAAATTATGTTCACATTATGTATGCAAAATTGTTCCTCTTTCAAGATTTTACCCGGTTTTTGCAAGTAATTCAATTTGTGAGATTCTCTTGGAATCCTAGATAATGTTGTAGATTAAATTCTCACATGTCCCTTCATAGAGAATTTTTTCGATATATAAACACTGAAACTTTTTGAAATTTGTTTGTAGAGTTGTAGATAACAACCAATTTTTATGCATCACTATGTTCCCATAGGTTTTAATCTTGAATTTATATTATTTTGAAATTAATAAAGTTAGTGAAGTTCATTTTTGTACTTATGTGCGTTCTTTTTGTTTTCAAAATAGGTGAACCAATCAAAGTTATAGAGAATAATAGACCTATATTTTTTTAGAAATATGACATATCACCAAATAAAAATGAATATAAAATATAAAATAACATTGTATTCCTATATATATATATATATATATGAAATATGCACATAAAAATCTATATAAGTGTGTGCAATTTCATTAGAATCGAACACTTAGAGAATTTATGTATATTCAAGGTTGAAAAATAAGGAAATAAAAAAATGAGTCGGTTTTGTTAATTGTAGGCCCACCCTAGAGGTTTGAAAATTCAAACCTTGAATAAAATAATACAACTAATTCATAATGTGGGTGGAAAAAGGAATTTACACCATTTTTTTTAGAAATTAAACACACGCACACTCACACACACACACACTTTAAAAATGTGTGTGTATTTTTTTTAAATACAGACACAAATTAATAGCATGCACACATTACTTTCCTTGTCTTTTAATGCCTCTCTCTCTCTCTCTAACCTCATCCCCAACCCCCCCTCTCTAACCCTACCATTATCTCTCCTCTCTATTTAACCTATATCCTCCACCCCCAACCACTAATCCCTATCCTCTTCCCCTTGACCACTAAACACCCCATCTCTTTGTGACCCATAATCCCCTACCACTAACAACCCCAAGACTCTCTCACACACATATATATGTACACTACTCCCATACCCATACCCTTACCTCCCTCTCTCTCATAATCGTCGCCCCCTACAACTAACCATGCCCCTAAAATCTCTCTCTCTCTCTCTCTCCCCAAAACACCACTCCTTGCACTCCTAGTCCCCCTCCACCCTACCACTAACCACTCCCCCAAATACTCTCCCTCCTTCTCTTCTCCTCCCCACAATTTGTCACCCACCTACCCGTAAATGCCCACTCCATCTCTTTCTTTCTCATAATTCCTTTATCCCCAAACCCCCTCTCTCTATTTATCCTAATCCCCCTACCCCCTACAATGAAGAAAATATGAATTAATAAACAAAATGGTTCATTCACACATTCTATTAAACATTTTCAGAACCTACGCTTTTAACTTAAAATTTCTGAAAGTAAAATCACACTTCTGAAATGCACTTCAAAATACTACCAAATACTGAAACATTTTAAGAAGATGAACACAATAAATTTTGGTCAACATACTGGGAAAAATCCCACTGATTGGGGAAAACCATAGAAAGAAATTTTTCATTAAAAGAAGAAAATATCAGAAAATTTTCTACAACTCAAAATAATTATTCTTCTCAACCCAACTAGAAATATTTCCAAAAACACCTTCTATAGTAAAATACCTTGAAAAATGTGCTTGTTGTATAGTACGGCCTGTTATACCTTCACACATGTGGGTACGGTCTGTACTTTTATGTCACACATGTGGTTGTACAAATTTTTAAGTTTTGTACTTTTCTATTGCCTCGAAATTTGTGCCACTACCTACAATTTATTTTGTATGAACTATCAGTATTTTATGTACTTTTCTACCTCAGTAAATGTACCCACAGGTGGTTGTATGAACTTCTTTAGAATGTCATTAATGCTGTTGTAATTCTACATTAAATGTTATCACTTGCATTGGAATTTGTGCCAGGGGTTTTTCTCTTCTTTGGTATTCAATCTCTTTCTCTCTGGTGAGTTATCTTTCATTTTCCCTCTCTCAATGTTTTATACTTGAATTTTGTAACTACCTTCAATAACTACCTAATCTAGTGTTGAATATATTTTTACAAAATCAAGGGTCCACAACTTATCTCACTTTTAACAATTAAACACTTTTAATTATTAAACACATATTTAAGTGAGACCCACTTTTCTAAAGTTATAAAAATAGATTCACTTTATTTACGTAAATTTCATTTTGTTACATAAATACATAAGGACAAAATTTATAGTCCTCTCATCACACCCACACAAAAAATATGGAAGGACCTTCAGAGATACAATTTCAACACTCCCTCCTAATGAGAAAGGTCTGCAACATTATCTCCATATTGGAATCCTGCAACAATTCCCTCCTTCTCTGGAATCAACCTCGAAAAAAAATTCCCAATATCAAACTGAAACTCTAACATTTGAGACTCAACCTAAGTCCCATCACCCTGCTCAACTTCACCATCATTTGACTGACTGAGTCTTTTTCCAGTGCTGAGGGACAGTTGCTCTCCTAATATCTATCAAATGTAGTATCATAATCCTTTGACTCATATATACTTCCTCCTGCTTCTGCTCTTGTTTGTACAACATGTCCTCTCAAGACATATAACTTCTGTCCCTGGAATATCCCAATAAGATGGTGGTTCCAACTATTCATCTCTCCGATACAGGAATATATGACTAGAACTGATCATCATCCCATAGCCATCATCCTCGAATGACGAAACTGAAATTTTTCTCACTCTCATCCCAGGTACAAATAAAAATACATGTACTTCCATAGTCTCTCTAAGGTCTAGTTGGAACCTAACTTTTCCAACCGCTTGAATAGCAATCTGAGGGTTATCGATATCTGTCTGAATGAAGTGTACCGGTCCTAGCATTGTGATTATCTGAAAAGAGTCATAAAATCTAGTCATATGTCTAGTTGCACCACTTTCAACAACCCAGACATGATCAAAACTAGAAATCCCTATACCAGAATCTATAGAAACAAGAAAAAAAAATTCTCAAATTTTGCGGAAAATTCTTCTACAACTGCAAATGTTTCCACATCTCTTTCAGTGTTTACAAGATTTTTCTCAGGGAATTTTGTGGCATAGTGTCCCAACTAACCACAATGATAGCTTTTGATCTGACTTAGATGTTTCTTATTCTTATTCTTGGATTTTGCTGTAAGTGCCACATTCTACTCAGCATCCTCACTAGTTTGTCCAACCTGTGACCCATATCAGATTTGTTCTTGGGTAAATTCATCCCACAATATGGACCAACTTTGAAGATTTTCTCTGCCCATAATACACTTCACAAAAACCTCTCGCTTCTTGGTGAAAATCTTTAGGGCTATCCTCACAAATTTTGAATTGGGAATGGTTTCTCCTACCGCTGTAAACTCTCCCTTAACTTGTGTAACACGAGTCAAGTAACAAAATACACCATCATCATTTTTCAGTTTAATGCTATGTAGCTTGTCTTTTAGGGCCATATTCCTATCTTCATTCTTTGCTTCGAACAATGTGGTCAAAGTGTCCCACATATCTTAAGCAGTTTTCTTTTCTGTTAAGTGTAGTATGAGGTGGTCTTTAAACCCATCCAAGATAATTCTCTGGGATTTGGCTTCAAGATATTCAAACTCCATAAGCTCATATTTATATGTTGTTTTGGTCATGACACTGTTAATAAAAATCCAAACCCTAAGTTCTTTAAAAATATCAAATATTATTACCTTCCATGGAATGTAGTCAGATACTCCATCCAACCGATCCTCATACCTAATGTTCATCATGGAAAATAACTTGCAACCAAACATTAACTGAAGAAAATATTTAACAATTTTCTGAAACATCAGAGAACACCCGCTAAAATTATTTTTAGTATGACTCTATTAAACTGATATCTAATACCATCAGCTTTGATACAATGAAGAAAACCTGACTTAATAATTGAAATAGTTCATTCACACATTCTATCAAACATTTTTATAACCTAGGCTTTTAACTTAAAAAAAATTCTGAACGTAAAATCACACTTCTAAAATGTACTTCAAAATACTTACAAATACTAAAACATTTTAAGCAGATGAACACAATAAATTTTGGTCAACAGACCAAGAAAAACCCCACTCCTTAGGGAAAACCCTAGAAAGAAATTTTTCATTATAAGAAAAAAATATCAGAAATTTTTCTACAACTCAGAAAAATTATTTTTTTGAACCCAACTGACAATATCTCCAAAAACACCTTCTACAATAAAATACCTCAAAAAAATTCTTACTTTACAATACGTCCTACTGTACCTTCACACATGTAGGTACAGTCTGTACTTTTCTATCACACATGTGGCTATACAGATTTGTCATTTTTGTAGTTTTATACTGCCCTAAAATTCATGCCACTTCCTGCAATTAATGTTGTACATCTTGTTAGTCTTTTCTATACTTTTATGACTCAGGAAGGTATAATTCATTTTGCAGGTCTCTTGGAGCAAGAGGAGCAAGAGGAGCAAGAAGAGGATTGAAGGGATTCTTGAATCAACCTTAATTTGGATAAAGTATGAACCATTCCAATATCAGAATCTTGCTTGTATTTACTTGAAAAATCATTTTCATCCACCTTTAAACCCAAGTACATTTATGGCCTCTTAAACCCCAGCCATAGGAAACTTTCCTTTACAACAAAATTGGTGACTCTGCTAGGGACACCCTTCTTTGTTTGGGGTTTCTCTATATTTCATGAGCTTTACATGACCTACACCACCGATAGACATCTATGTACAACCCTCATTTGACCCCCACACCCTTGTTAAGGCTCAAAAATATGAAAAAGGGCTTGAAAACCCTGAAAAAGAGCAAAAATATCCCACACAGGGGATAAAACCTCCAAAAGGGGGCTAAAACCCCTTAAAGGAGCTTAAAATCCCAAAAGGAGCTAAGAATGGGGTGAAAGGATCTTAAATCCCAAAAACGCGGCTAAATCCCTCACCAAGGGATTAAAACCCTAAATCTCTAGGAAAAAGATATAAATAGAGGGGTGGGGGTCACTCTCAAAACACTCCTTCTCTCCCTATTGTTATGTTGCATGTGTGAGTGCCTTGAGATATTTTGTCTCTTAAGCCATTCACCCTCACTCTTCTCCATTTCTTCACAAGCCAAGATTCCATCCCAAAGAGAGAGGTGCTTCCACAACTAAGGCCTGGTGGCCCATTTCCATGAGGACTGAAGGTATACTTGTGTTTTCTTTCATTTTTATTGTAGTTTTTTAACTTGTTTTACTTGCAAGCTTGTTGTCTAATGATTTGTTGCAAGTTTTCCATTTATTTCTTGCATCCATAGTTTGTTTTCTAACTATTTCATGTAGGGTTTCACAGCTTGGCCCTAAATGTGTTTGCAGGTTCTCTTCCAACCAATAGCAACCCTACCCTTCTATCCTATAGATGGAAGGGAGTTGTTCCTGCTTGTAGCTAGGGTGAAAGCCCTACTATAAGGAGGACACCTGTGGCCTTAGCCTCATCTCCATATGCAATTGGAACCTTTCCACTTATGTAGGAGTCCAATTCATTTTCTTAAAGAACTAGGGAGATCCTATACTTCCATGCCCAGAAGTTATCAGCTCCTCCAAGCTTTTCATCGAGCTTGGTGTGATGAGACATATTAACTAAGAACCTCAAATGGAAATACAAAATATTTATATCTTACCAATCTGAGAGGCTGAAAACTGGATATGTAGCTGATCTTCTGCAATGCTGGTTTTCTGGTTCCAGGGAATATTAGGGTTTGAATTTCCTAGAGTTCTACCCCACCAAAAACCTTAATTTTTGTCTATAAACTTAAATTTTGAGGATGAGAGAAATCCTATCTTGGGCTCACTCAAAAATTCCTCTTCAGTGAAAAGCCCTAATTTCCTGATGCAGTGATTGGTCAAAAACTGATCGTGCTCAAAATCATATTTTGCTTCAACAAAAAGATGCACCATTCAATGGAGATTCAGCCTAGCAGACTTTTGCTGATGGATTGTGGAGAGAGACCCAAAAAATAAGAAGCCCTAGCTTCTATAGCTGCACAGTGTCTTCTTCTTAGGTTATCTCTGATACCATGTTAGATTTCTATCATTTAAGAAATATAATATTGGGATTTTATCTAAGAGAATAGCATGCACATCAATCAATAACAAGAGATAAGAGACACAAATATTTTCCTTGGAGAAACCATAAAGGAGAAAACCCTAAAACTTCCTCAAAGATCAAATGAGCACCAATGGCAGCAGTAAAACACAAAGATGAAAAGATGATCTGCAATAGTTGTTCTCTCACTCACTTGAGCAAGCTACATCTCTCTCACATATGCGTTATAGCTGGGTGAGTGTGTGTTTCAAATAAAGAGTCTCATTCTCTATTTATACTAGTTTTTGACTTGACAATCACTTACGATGGATGACTTCTCTATGAGAGTATAATAACCCTGGTTCCCCAAAACTATGGGGTCTTTGAACCTTGACCAACTATGAGGGTTAACCTCTTTGACTTTACATATATTGCTTACATTAGTGATTCTCTCGATAGAAACATTGGGGATCAATGAAATACAATATATGGAATATACAAGTGAATACATTCTAATGTTACAAATATATCAATATCTCTCTCTCTCTCACACACACACAATGTCTCTTCCCCTCTCCCTCCCGCACCCCCTATCTCTCTCCCCCCATTGCACCCCTTCCCACTCCCTCTCCCTCAATGTATGACTCCATTTCCCCCTCCCCATCTCACTCTTTATCTCTCTCTCTCTTTCTCCCCCTTCCCTTCACCCTATGTCTCTCTCTCTGTCCATCTTTCTCTCTTATCCCTCCCTCTCTCCCTCCCTCTCTCCCACTCTATCTCCATATATATACCCCTAAATCCCCCTCCCTCTCTCTCTTCATCTTCCTCTGACTCCCTCTCCCCCCCCCTCTCAGCTTAACTCACCCTACCCCTCCTTTTCCCTGCCTTCATCCCTCCCTCCCTCTTTCTCCCTCCCTCTCTCTCCCTCTCTCTTTCTCTCTCTCTCCCTCCTC
>LPNX010265369.1:21523-31619 GCA_001517045.1 Pseudotsuga menziesii
ACTATTTTCCCTTATCTCTCTATTCCTCCCTCTCCCTCTCCCTCCCCCTCTCCATTTCCATCTAACTCCCCCTGCCCATCATTCTCCCTCACTGTCTCTTCCCCTCCCCCTCCAATGCTTTCTCACTCTCTCCTCTCTCTCTCAGTCTCTTTATCCCTTTCTCTCTCTCCCACTATCTTCCCCTCTTTATTGATCTCTCTCCCTCCCCTCCATCTCCCTCTATGTCTAACTCCCCCTCCCTCCTCCCTCCCTCTCTCTCTCTCTCTCTCTCTCTCTCTCTCTCTCTCTCCCCTATCCTTCTCACTCCCCATCTCTCTCTCTCTCTCTATCTATCTATCTTTATCTCTTTGACCTCCTCTCTCCCACTCCCCCTCCTCCTTCTTTCTCTCTCTCTCCTCCCACTCCCCCTCCTCCTTCTTCCCCCCCCATCCCCCTCCTTCTTTATCCCTCTTGCTTTATCTACCCCCTTCATCTTTCTTTCCCTCTCCCCTCCTTTCCCTCTCTCACCCTCTCCCTCTCTCTCTCTCTTCCTATCCCTCTATATCCATTTCTCTCATTATCTCTCACTCTCCCTTACTCTATCTTTCTCTCCCTAACTCCTTATCCCCCTCTCCCCCTATCTCTATCTATCCCCTGCTATCTCTCCCCACCTCTTCCCCTCTCTCCTCCTTTATCTCTCTCTTTCTCTCTCCCACCATCCTTCTCTCTCTCCCCCACCATCTCTCTCTCTCTCTCTTTCTCTCTCTCTCTCTCTCTCTCTCTCTCTCTCTCTCTCTCTCTTTTCT
Source organism: Pseudotsuga menziesii (assembly GCA_001517045.1). Taxonomy (NCBI): domain Eukaryota; kingdom Viridiplantae; phylum Streptophyta; class Pinopsida; order Pinales; family Pinaceae; genus Pseudotsuga; species Pseudotsuga menziesii. Next base: position 22,309 of record LPNX010265369.1, read on the forward strand.
AATCTCCTTATCTCTCTCTCTCTCTCTCTAAACCCTAAATCCATAATGTTTCTCTCTCTATAAACCCTAACCTCATACCTCTCTCTCTCTCTCTCTCTCTCTCTCTCTCTCTCTCTCTCTCTTTATCAACCCCTAACCTCCAATCTCTCTCTCTCTCTATTTAAACCCCTAAACCTGAATCACTCTCTTTCTTTAAAATCCTAACCCCCATTATCTCTCTCTCTCTCTCTCTAAACCCATCACCCCTAAAATATCTCTAACTTTAAACACCTAACCCCCAATCTCTCTCTCTTTCTCACTCTCTATCTAAACCCCTGACGCCTAATCTCTCTCTCTCTAATTACCTAACCTCCAATCTCTCTCTCTCTCTCTCTCTCTCTCTCTCTCTCTCTCAAGCCGTAAACTTCAATATATCTCTTTCTCTCACACACACTCTCTCTCTCTCTCTCTCAAGCCGTAAACTTCAATATATCTCTTTCTCTCACACACACTCTCTCTCTAATCCCCTAGGCCCCACTCCGCCCCTTTATATCTCACTCTCTCTCTAAATCCTAACACCAAATCAATCTCCATGTTTAATGTCCAATCTCTCTGTCTAAAACCTTAACCACTCATATCTCTTTGTAGCATCTAATCTCTCTCTCTCTCTCTCTCTCTCTCAACCCCTAAACTCCAATAACTCTCTCACTATAAACCCCTAAACATTAATATCTTTCGCTCTATATCTCAAAACCCCTATTAACCCCCAATCTCTCTCTCTCTCTCTCTCTCTCTATATATATATATATATATATATATAAACCCCTATTAACCCCCAATATTTCTCTCTGTAAACCTCAAACCCCGAGTCTCTCTCTCTCTCTCTAAACCCTTAACCTTGAATCTCTCTCTCTCTCTCTCTCTCAAACTCTATCCTTCAATCTCTCTCTCTCTCTGGACACTTAACAATCGATCTCCCTCTTTCTATCTCTCTCTCTAAACTACTAACACCCAATCGATCTCTCTCTTTAACCCTCAATATCTCTACCTTCTCTCTAAACCCCTAACCCCAATCTCTCTCTCTCTCTCTAACCGATAATTCCTAATCTCTCTCTATAAGCCCGTAACTCCCAATCACTCTCTATCTCTTTCTCTCTATCACCTCCCAAAACCCCAAATGCATAGCCATATACCCCTCCCCCCTCTTTATATATATCTCTCCCCCACCAATTATCATCCATAGTCTCTCTTTATCTCTCTCTAAATGTAATGTCCTCTTCCATTTAGGCCTTGAGGCCCATACCGCTAACCTATGTGATTCCTGTGGGTTCGAGCGGTTACTGATAGCTAGGAAATCAGATCAAGACTGATGCCATCCATAGAAGATCTAGGGCATCCTGACTGGATCAAGAAGGACCACCTGAGCCAAAGGACACCTTCATGCATGACCATGCTCCATGCGTGACCATGCTCTTTTAGGTCTCCATCCGCATGCATGCAAGTCAACGGCAAATTAGAAGATAAAGTGACCTAATTAGGTCAAAGATTAGGTTTTGCGCAGTTGAACTTTATAAATAGATGGTAAAGCAAGAGGAGACCTCACTTATGATTATTATTATTTTGGGAGCACTTGGATAGCAGCACAGCGTGCAGCACAGCAGTTGGGGTTGGAGACGGAGTCTTCAGCTAACAAAATTTCGGTAGTGAAACATCTGTCCTAGTCTTATTACGGGTAAGCCATACTGGTTCACCACTTGTTCTTCAGTTCATTCATCAGTTATATAGCACAGGGTATAGATTGTTGCAGTGGCACGGTGCAGCCGTAAGAGGGGGTTTTCAGCTAGAAATCCCTAATCAGCTGTAGGGCCTCCATCTCTCAGTTTCCTTCAGAAACTCAAGCACCAGTCTTATCACCAGCTACATACTCCGGCACTCCGTGATTATCAGCTCCATCTGAGCTCATCCGAAGGAGTAATCATCATTTCCAGACCACCAGGGGTGTGAGCAGATGCCTCATAGAACCAAGACGCTATCCTACTTAGAGGGTTCAGAACTGCAGTATATTCCAGCCAATCTCTCCGGCACAGCAAGGCTATCAACCCTGCAAATCGGCGGATCCATCGGACACCTCCTTCCTTGAGGGCGTCACCTGTTTCTCTGGTTGGGCGTATTGCTTCTGGGGCATTCACCGGAGGCAGGAGAGATCAGTTCCTCTCCAATCCAGTTCTCAGTGCTTGCAAACTTTATCTGAAGAAATCCAGCTCGTTATCAGTGGTAAGTGTGCATTCTATCTCACAAACCCTAACCGTAATTTTTCCTATAAAATAGGGATTTTTGCCTGGCAGTTTGTAAGCCCAGTTGTATCCGCATAATTGTTTAGAAATAGAAAATATCGGTATTTGGGATATTACAGTGGTATCAGAGCTATTTTCTTGGCCAGCTGTGGGCTTAAGAGATGAAAAGTAGAAGAATACAGAAGGAGATCCTTTTGTAACTTATAGGAGGAGGAAGAGTAGATACACAGAAGAATTTGAAGATATCCAGCTAGAGGATACCAATTCAGACATGGAACAGACAGGTATTCATGCGGATAGGGGAAAAGGAACGGGAGATGAGGAGGATCGGATGGACTTTCGCAACTTAGTCTCTGCATTGCAAGACTTAGCGAAAGGACAAAAAGAAGTCCTCAATGCAATCAGTAGACTGTCAGTGAAACCGGAACCAGGTATCAGCAGTGCACCCCCCTCACCAGGGATATTCCAGTGGTAGTGGTAAGATGGCATACACCAACATCCAGAACACTCCCCACATATACAGTCGACCTACTATCAGGCCTACCATGCCTCACTTCTTGGCAGATACAGTAGGGGGCCCGGTCATGCAGGTAGAGCCCAGCGAGCCTTTTGGGGCTTATTTGCAGGAGTACAGGGACTTAGGGGATGAGTTTCATGCTGCTATGTCTTTCTCAGACTTCTGCAACATGAAGAGCAGGAACAGGCCCAGGAATTTCAACAAGGGTTTCAGTCACAACTATGAGCTGCAGAAAACCTTGGGCAGGTTAACTATCCCAAACTTTGATGGAACTCGCGAAGGATCAGCGAGAACATGGGTCCAAAAGTTGGATACCTATTTCCAGCTCAACCCCATGATAGAGACAGACGCCATTAAGTTTTCTACACTTCACCTGGATGGAGAAGCTCACGAATGGTGGTACCACGGACTGGTGACATTGGGTCACAACACCATACATTCTTACGGTGAGTTCACTCAGAAACTCATGGAGAGGTTCGACAGGAAAGATCCAGAGATCCATTTCAGGGAGTTGGCTCAACGCAAGCAGACTGGTAGCGTAGAATCATTCATTTCAGAGTTTCAGAGGCTATCCGTTATGGTAACAGATGTGTCAGAGAGCAGACTGACTATGTTATTCACTGAGGCCCTCATAGAGCCACTACGGGGATGGGTGAAAGCCTACAAACCCCTCACTCTGCAGGATTCTATTAGCAGGGCAAGGGATCTTCAGGATTCAGTTCCCAAAAACAAATTCCCTATGAAAACCAATTTTCCTGTTAGGGACAAGGACAGGAAACCTTTCCAGCAGGATGTGGCCAAGAAAACCTGGTTAAATGAGGACACCAGGAAAGATTTGAGAAGGAAGAAGCTATGCTTCACCTGCCAGGAACCATGGGTACCAGGACACAGGTGCTCAGGGAAGGAAAAGGCACACTACATTGAGGTGTATTCAGACAGTGATGAGGATGACGATGAGCAGAGGCCACAGAAGAGGAATCACACCAGGGTGATGCACCAGAAGGAGTCATTGCTACATTGTCTGGAGTACCGAGGTTCCATACTCTCAGGGTCAGGGAAGTAGTGCAGGGTCACAGAGTAGGAGTTCTGATTGATGGGGGAGCCACCCACAATTTCATTGACTCCGCTTGGGTAGCCAAACAATGTATTTAGACCGAGAAGTTCGAGGGATTCACTGTAGCAGTAGCCGGGAACTCCAACATGGAGTGCAACTACTGGATCCCAAAACTGAATGTTGCCTTGGGTAACTATCAGATGACAGACTCTTTCTATGTAGTGGATGTAGCGGATACTCATGTGGTATTGGGTGTTCAGTGGCTTTACTCTATAGGAAAATACACTACATATTACAGGGCAATGGAAATGGAGTTTCAGGGGCCAGCTGGCAAACGGGTAGTTTTGAGGGGCATGAACACTTATCCCCCAAAACTGGTCTCGTCACAGAGAATGGAGGCAGTGCTTCGACAGGATGATATAGAATGGGATGCAGAATGTTTTGTCACCTTCAGGAAACCCCCAGAGACCATCTCACAACACCCCAGTGACATTCATGCCTTGCTACAGAAACACGAAAAGGTTTTTCGGGACCTTCCATCAGGCAGACCACCAGACCGGGGCTTTGAACACATCATCGAGCTGGAGGAGGGAACACAAGCCGTCATCACCACTCCTTACAGGAATCCTAAGAGGTACAAAGATGACATTGAGAAAACCATTAAAGAATTACTAAAGCTTGGTTATATACGACCCAGTTCTAGCCCCTTTGCATCTTCAGTAATTCTGGTTAAGAAGAAGGATGGCACTCTGCGTATGTCCATCGATTACCGAGCGCTTAACAAAAAGACCATCAAGAACAGGTATCCCATTCCCAGGATTGACGAACTCATGGATGAACTTCGGGAAGCTCAACACTTCTCCAAGATCGATCTTCGCTCGGGATACCATCAGATCAAGGTAAGGGACTAGGACATTCCCAAAACAGCTTTTCTCTGTCATTATGGTCACTATGAGTTTTTGGTCATGCCATTTGGGCTTACCAATGCTCTAGATACTTTCTAGTCATGCATGAACCACACCTTCAGGGCACAACTACATAAGTTTTTTCTTGTATTCTTTGATGACATCTTGGTTTACAGCAAAACATGGGAAGAGCACTTGAAACACCTGGACGAGACGTTGAGTATTTTAGAAGAACAGTCGCTTTACGCGAAAATGTCCAAGTGTGAGTTTGGCATGAAGGAAATGCTGTACTTAGGACATGTGATCAATGCAGAAGGAGTACAGGTGGACATGGAGAAAATCCAAGCTATCATAGATTGGCCCGCGAAACTGTGACAGAGTTGCGAGGGTTCCTAGATCTGTGCACTTATTACCGATGGTACGTTAAGGGATTCCCCAGTTTGCAGCACCCCTCATAGATCTCACCAAGAAGGGGGCATTCACTTGGACAGACTCAGCGCAGAAAAATTTCGAGGAGATGAAGGTTATCATGAGTTCTTGCCCAGTTTTAGCATTGCCAGACTTCTCACAACCCTTTACAGTAGAATGTGATGCCTCAGGAGAAGGGTTAGGAGCAGTACTGATGCAGAATCATCACCCTATTGCATTTGAGAGCCGTAAGCTGAAGAACTACGAGCGCCATCACTCCATATATGACAAAGAGATGCTAGCTATCTTGCATGCTCTCACAAAATTCAGACAGTACCTGGTGGGCAGTAAGTTCAAAATCAAAACAAATCATAACAGCCTCAAGTATTTCTTGGAACAGAAGGAACTGAATGAGCGACAACAGAAATGGGTCAGCAAGGTACAACCCTATGATTTCGAGATTGAGTATGTGAAAGGTAAGAATAATGTAGTGGCTGATGCATTATCCAGGCGACCATCCCCATTATCTCTCAGTTGTATATCCACGGATTGGAGGGCACTTCTCTTGGTGGAGTACTCCAAAAATAAATTCGCCTACGAATTATTGGATGGGCAAATTCAGGATGACAGGTACAGGATTGTGGATGACATCATCTACTACAAGGACAGAATATACCTCGTCCCAGAATCCACATTGAGGAAGAAGATCATCCAGGCAGCCCACGATTCTCCTTTATCAGGGCATCAAGGGTTCTTAAAAACCTACAGGCAGATCAGAGAGAGGTTTTCATGGAAGGGCCTCAAGGGGGAGATTATGCAGCATGTCTAGGAATGTAGCATCTGTCAGCAGAACAAGGTTGAGAACACACATCCAGCAGGGCTACTCCAGCCACTACGGATTCCAGAACAGAAGTGGGAGAGCATCTCCATGGACTTCATTACAGGCTTGCCCAAGGTCCAAGGGTGAGATTGTTTATATGTAGTAGTTGACATACTGACCAAGTTTGCACATTTCTTCTTGATACCATCAGACTACTCGGCAGCTCAGGTGGTGGAGTTATTTTTCAGGGAGGTTTTCAGGTTAAACGGGTTGCCTAAGACCATTGTCAGTGATCGGGATAGTAGGTTCACAGGTGCCTTTTGGCAGGAACTGTTCAGATTGGTGGGAACCAAACTGGCTACTAGTACGAGTTATCACCCTCAGAGTGACGGGAAAACAGAAATAGTCAACAAGTGGATCGAAGGTTATCTCAGGAACTACGTAGCAGGGCAGCAGCGAACATGGATCCAATGGCTACACCTGGGAGAGTATTGCTACAACACTACTTATCACATGTCTATTAGGATGACTCCTTTTAAGGCATCATATGGTTATGAGGCCTTGGACTATGCAGATTTGGCATTTGGAGACAGCAGGGCTCCTAAGGCTAAGGATTGGATACAAGACAGTCAGGACATCCTGAAAGTATTGAAAGAGAATTTACGGACAGCCCAGAATCAACAGAAGATGTATGCCGACAAACATAGGATTGAGCGGAGTTTTGAGGTAGGGGATTTAGTCTATTTAAGGCTCCAGCCTTACAGACAGTTGTCACTTAAAAAGAAAGGAGTAGAGAAATTAAAACCCCGCTTCTATGGACCATACAAAATAATTCGGAAGGTGGGAGAGGTGGCATATGAGCTAGAGCTGCCCAGAGAAAGCAAAATCCACAATGTGTTCCATGTGTCCAGCCTGAAGAAGACCCTTGGGCAACACATTGCTCCATCTACCGAATTGCCCCCTTTAGATGATGAAGGACTGCTGATACTGATTCCTGAATGGATCATACAGACCAGAGAGAGGAAGCTCAGGAACAGAGTGATCAAGGAATATTTGGTTCAATGGAAAGAACTACCGCCAGAGGATGCCACGTGGGAAGGTGAACAGGTATTGCAGCATCCCAGTTTGAAGTTGCTTGAGGACAAGCAATCTCAAGCGGGGAGGACTGTAATGTCCTCTTCCTTTTAGGCCTTGAGGCCCATACCGCTAACCTATGTGATTCCTGTGGGTTCGAGCGGTAACTGATAGCTAGGGAATCAGATCAGGACTGATGCCATCCATAGAAGATCTAGGGCATCCTGACTAGGTCAAGAAGGACCACCTGGGCCAAAGGCCACCTTCATGCATGACCATGCTCCATGCGTGACCATGCTCTTTTAGGTCTCCATCCGCATGCATGCAAGTCAACGGAAAATTAGAAGATAAAATGACCTAATTAGGCCAAATATTAGGTTTTGCGCAGTTGAACTTTATAAATAGATGGTAAAACAAGAGGAGACCTCACTTATGATTATTATTATTTTGGGAGCACTTGGATAGCAGCACAACGTGCAACACAGCAGTTGGGGTTGGAGACGAAGTCTTCAGCTAACACGATTTCGGCAGTGAAACATCTGTCCTAGTCTTGTTACGGGTAAGCCATACTGGTTCACCACTTGTTCTTCAGTTCATTCATCAGTTATATAGCACAGGGTATAGATTGTTGCAGTGGCACGGTGCAGCCGTAAGAGGGGGTTTTCAGCCAGAAAGCCCTAATCAGCTGTAGGGCCTCCAGCTCTCAGTTTCCTTCAGAAACTCAAGCACCAGTCTTATCACCAGCTACATACTCTGGCACTCCATGATTATCAGCTCCATCTAAGCTCATCCGAAGGAGTTATCATCATTTCCGGACCACCAGGGGTGTGAGCAGCTGCCTCATAGAACCAAGACGCTATCCTACTTAAAGGGTTCAGAACTGCAGTATATTCCAGCCAATCTCTCCGGCACAGCAAGGCTATCATCCCTGCAAATCGGCGGATCCATCGGACACCTCCTTCCTTGAGGGCGTCACCTGTTTCTTTGGTTGGGCGTATTGCTTTTGGGGCATTCACCGGAGGTAGGAGAGATCAGTTCCTCTCCGATCCAGTTCTCAGTGCTTGCATACTTTATCTGAAGCAATCCAGCTCGTTATCAGTGGCAAGTGTGCATTCTATCTCACAACCCCTAACCCTAATTTTTCCTATAAAATAGGGATTTTTGCCTGGCAGTTTGTAAGCCCAGTTGTATCCGCATAATTGTTTAGAAATAGAAAATATCAGGATTTGGGATATTACACTAAACCCCTAACCTTTAATATTTATCTCTCAATCTCTCTGATTCATTAATCACCAATATCCCTCTTTTTTATTTCTCTTTCTATCTCAAAGGCCCTAACATCAAATATATATATATATATATATATATATCCTATATGCCTCCCTCTCACACTCTAAACACCTAACCACCAATCTCTCTCTCTAAACCTCTAACACCCAATCTCTCTATCTCTCTCTAACAACCTACCCCTCAATCTCTTGATCCCTCCATCAAAACCCCTAACCCCCATTCTCTTTGTTTATATCTCTTCTCTCTCTCTTAACCTCTAACTCTCAAGCTCACTCTCTCTCCCCAAACCCTAATCCCTAACCTCTCTCTCTCTCTCTCTCTCTCTCTCTCTCTCTCTCTCTCTCATTCTTGAACCCCCAATCTCTCTCTCTCTCTCTCTAAACCACTAACCCCCAATATCTCTCACTCTAAACCACTAACCCGCAATCTCTATCTCTCTAAACCTCGAACCACAATATTACTCTCTCTAAACCTCTATATCTCAATCTATCTCCTTCTCTCTCTCTAAACCCCAAACCTCCAATCCACTCTCTCTAATTCCCTAACCACCAATCTCCCTCTCATTTTATCTCGCTCCCTCTCTCTAAACCCCTAACCCCCAATATCTCTCTCTCTCTAAACATTAAACCTCAAACTCTCAGTTTCTCTCTCTCTAAACCACTAAAGCCCAATCTCTTAGGTTTTATCACTCTCTCTAAACCACTAAACCCCAATCTCTCAGTTTCTCTCTCTCTCTCTCTCTCTCTCTCTCTCTCTCTCCCTCTCTCTAAAACCCCAACCCACAATCTCTCTATTTTTCTTTAAACTCATAACCTGTCTCTCTCTCTCATTTACTAAACCATATCTCTCTCTCTCTCTATAAACACATAACCTCAATCTCTCCCTCCCTCGCTCTAAATCCCTAACCTATAATCTCTCTCTCTCTCTCTCTCTCTCTCTCTCTCTCTCTCTCTCTCTCTCTGTATATATA
>LPNX010265369.1:41169-52812 GCA_001517045.1 Pseudotsuga menziesii
TCTCTAAATGCCTAGACCTCAATCTCCCTCTTTCTCTCTCTCTCTAAACCCCTAAACCCTAATATTTCTCTCTATGCCCCTATCCTTCAATATCTCTCTCTCTCTCTCTCTCTCTCTCTCTCTCTCTCCCTCTCTCTCTCTCTGTGTCTAAACCCCAAACCCCCAATATCTCTCGTTCTCTCTTTATCTCTCTATATAAATATCTAAGCACCTAACACCCAATCTTTCTCTCTTCCCCCCCCTCTCTCTCTAAACCCTTGAACCCCTAATCTCTCTCTCTCTCTCTTAAAACCTCTAACCCACCCCAATCACTCTCTAAAACGCTAACCCCTAATCTCTCTCTCTCTCTCTCTCTCTCTCTCTCTCTCTCTCTCTAAACCACTAACCCACAATCACTCTCTACCTCTCTCTCGCTCTCACCTCCACAAACCTCAGATGCCCCCTCCCCCTCTCTGTTTGTCTCTCCCCCCACGAATCATGATCCATATTTATGTGTGAACGAAATGAAATAACATATAAATAATCATAATCACAGACATTTTGCAAACATAACAGAGATACAATAAACACATATTCTATTAAATGGTGGAAATAGAATAGACTGTAATACAATAGCTAGAATGATGGTGGCTATCTATTGAGAAGAGATGTGACTGTTACGTTCATCTTTGCAAAGCTGAATACAAAATGAGGCCAAAGGGGCCTGTTTATAATAAGGATGAGGGAAAGAACCCCAAAAGTCCAAAACATAACCCTAGAAGAATAACAGTTTGCGGCACCAAGGTGGTAAGTTGAACAACCAACTTCCCGAGGTCATAACTTTTGCATATGATCTCCGATTTGGGAACTTGATAGCTCATTGAAAAGATCTATCTGATTACGAAATGAAATCATAACTTTCATAAGTTTGATGCCAAAAAAACATCATTTAGGGCCTCAAAATGGCTCCGAAAGTTTGGGACCTGAAAACCCGTAGAAAAATAACTAGGAAGCTACCACAATGGACAATTGTTTTGAGCTAGTGGAATAGGTGGCTGGCCATTGGTTTCCATCTAGATCAAATCACCATCTAAAATCCCTCCATGGTTTATCTCTCTGAATCCATATTAAACCCCAATCTCTCTCTCTCTCTCTCTCTACACCCCGAACCCACAATCTATATCTGTAAACTCCTAGCCCCAAATCTCTTTCTCTTTGTATCCATAAACCCCTAACCTCCAATATCTCTCTCTCTCACACACTCTTTCTCTAAACCCCTACTCCCTAATCTTCCTCTTTCTCTCTCTCTCTCTCTCTAAACCCCTAATGCTCAATTTCTTTGTTTATCTCTATTTTCCTTTCTCTCTCCCTTAACATCTACTCCCCAACCTCAAATCCCTCTCTCTCTCTCTCTCTCCCAATCCCTCTCTCTCTCTCTAAACCCCTAATCCATAATCTCTATCTCTCTCTAAACGTCAATCTCTCTCCCTATCTAAACGTCAATCTCTCTATTTCTCTCGCTTAACATACAACCCCCAAGCTCTCTCACCCTAATCCCATAATACCTAACCTCAAATCTCTCTCTCTCTCTCTCTCTCTCTCTCTCTCTCTCTCTCTCTCTCTCTCGTTTCTAAACTCCCAATCACTCCCTCTCTCTCTCTCATTTTTGAACTCCCAATCCCTCTCTCTCTATCACACACATTACTGAACTCCCAATCCCTATCTCTCTCTCTCTCTCATTTCTGAACTCCTAATCCGTTTCTCTCTCTTTAAACCTCGAATCCATAAACTCTCTTTGTCTCTCTCTAAACCCTATTCTCAGATCTCTCTCTCTCTCTTTATCAACCCCTAACCTCCAATATCTCTCTCTAAACTCCTAAACCCTAATCCATCTCTTTATTTAAACTCCTAGCCCCCAATTGTGCTCTCTCTCTCTTTAAACCCATCACCCACAAAATATATGTCTTTAAACTCCTAACCCCCAATATCTCTCTCTTTCTCACTCTCTATCTAAACCCCTAACGCTTAATCTCTCTCTCTCTAAACATCTAACCCCTAATCAATCTCTCTAATCCCCTAACCTCCAATCTCTCTCTCTCTCTCTCTCTCTCTCTCTCTCTCTCTCTCTCTCAAGCCACAACCTTCAATATATATCTATGTCCCACACACACTCTTTCTCTAATCCCCTAGCCCCACTATGCCCCTTTATATCTCACTCTCTCTCTAAATCCCGACACCAAATCCATCTCTATGTTTAATTTACAATATCTCTGTCTAAAACCTTAACCACTCATATATCTTTGTAGCGACTGTTAACCCAAAAAATCTCTCACTCAGATCTACATGGCTTACACAACACAAGGACATCCATGCACGACCCTCATTTCACCCCATTAGACCCCCACACCCTCAAAAAGGCTTAAGAATGAGAAAAAGGGCTTCAAACCCCAAAAAGGAGCCTAAATAACTCTCCTAGGGGCTAAAGCCTCCAAAAAGGGGATAAAACCCCTCAAAAGAGCCTAAAACCCTAAAAGGAGCTAAAGTTAGGGCAGAAGGGGCTAAAACCCAAAAAAGGGGCTAAAGCCCTGACCAAGGGCTTAGAACCCTAAAAATGCTATAAATAGAGGGATGGGGGTCCCTCTCAAAACACTTCTCCTATGCATACTGTTATGCTGCCCATGGATGCCTTGAGACCCTTTGTCTCTCAAGCCACCCACATCCCCCTCTGATCCGTTCATTATCCCATTAAGCCATAGCTCCTCCATTGCTAAGAGAGAGAGAGAGGTGCTTCTTCCAGCCAGGGCATGGTGGCCCATTGCACCAAAGAGAAGGTTTACTTGTGTATTTTGTTTTGTGTATTTTCTTTTATCTAATCCATTACTTGTTTGCAGGTTTTCATTTTCTTTTGCAGGTTTTCTATTATGTTTTTGCAAGGTATTGGAGTGGAACCCTAACATTGTGTGCAGAGGGGTTCTCTATTTGATTTTTCATTACTGTCTAGCCTCATTTCTACTTTTCTTTTTTGCATTTCCATCCAGGAACCTATCCTTCCATCCTATAGACGGAAGGTAGCCATTCCTTCCCTGTAGCAAGGGAGAAATCCCTGCTACAAAACTGGAGACCATACCAGGTCGATCCCACAGAATCCCTAGGTCTGTTTTTTTTTTAATTTCAAGTTTCAGTTCAGTTTTTGCCCTAGGTCAATTTTTTTTGTCAAATCTAGTTTAAATCCTATTTATTTACAGTTTTTGTTTCTGCTGAGCCTCCACAAGGAAAATATGAATCCATTTGGCCACAGTACAAGTTACTGTCAGCCGGATCTAACTCAAGATCAAAAGAACTCCCAGTCCAGAGCAGGTCGCACTTATCAGGCCTAAACAGGGGAATAGGTCGCCCTTTTTCCCCTGAAAGGTGCAACTTCCTTCAGAAAGATAGACCACTTCTGTCTGCAAAATATGAGTGACCCCCTCACCTGCTTCTGGAAAAATATGGCAACCCCCTTGACACATTTGACCCGAAACGTGTGATCTATCACTCAGAAGTTAGTTTTTAATAACTAAGGATTGTCAGTGCGGCTCAGGCACCTCTTTCCAACACAATTGTTTCATTTTTGTTTCTGTTTAGGTTAATCACAATCTCATGTATAGAACAAAGTGTAAGTTAAAAAATTTTAATGGGTTAATGAATATATCTTAACTAAAACTTACCTAAAATCAACAACCTTGCTTACCCTTCCTCCTCTACCCAGTCATCACTCTTCGGGGTATTTTGGGATAAGACGAAGGGCACAACTCGTAGAGTAATAGGCCCTTCACCCAATATTGTTTGAAACCACTAAAAATGGGTGACTTGGAAGGTAGACGGGGTAGAGAAGGAGGGCTTCTCATGGCACTAAGCGTCCTCCCTGTTGACCAACCTTGCATCCGAGAGGTGACCTGTGGATCTTCGGATGGGCTTAGTCCCATTGTGTTGAGAGCCCAACATGTCCTCCTGGTTGAAGAAGAATATAGGTGTAAGGTAGTCACCTAGTTAGGCTATCACAATTCATGTTAAAAAATGGTATCTATCTACAAAATTTCTATCTGTTTACTACTTTCAACCACAATATGATGAACTCTACGGAATATTCATAAGCCATTTGTAGCCACCAAATAACAGAAACAAAGAAAGACATACACACCATACCATGTAAATCAACCCAACTCAGTTCGTGACGCTGAGAGAGCCACTAAAATTTATAAATTTACACTAAGTTCAAAAATCTGCAATCTTTGAGGACATAAGTCCCTGACTACCTTAACTGCGGGAAGTACTTGGGCTCAGCCCAGAAACTTATTGTGAGGAGTACCACAAGAACCCCAAAGTAGCTAGCCGCTGAGAGGAATTGCCAAGCGAAACGGGAAACGACCCCCACCGATTGAGTAGAATGCCTGTGAGGAGAAAGCCAAGCGATGTCTTCTAGCAGTCTTGGTGGCCGAGTGACACCTATAGCCAATAGCAAGCCATTGAAACTGGGTTCCAAAAAATCATTTCCACCAGTTTGATACACAAATCTAACACAATTGATCCCTCACGTTCTTCCTCATGCCTAAGAGCCGAACCACCACAATTCTGGTCATTGAACCGACACCGTTGAGACCATTCTCGATGACCTCTCACACCATCAGAAGGCCACATAGCCTCTAATTCAGATTCAAAGCCATATCAGTATGAACTAGACCTGCACACTACACCATCAAGCCCCATGGCTGGTGCAAACCCAGATCCATTTTTTGGCATAGCAATTGCTAGTGGACCCATGTCCACACCACAAACTTTCACCAACAACCTTGCAGGTGGCCCCAGCATTTTCATGCAAACTGTCATCAACCAGTTGCCACCACCCATAGGGAACACTCAAGCTGACCCACCTGCAACACATGGGGGTAGTGGCCCTCTCACATACACTGCTCCTCCTGTCACACATGGGGGAAGTGGCCCTTCCACATACACTGCCCCTCTTGTCACACATGGGGGCAGTGGCCCTTCCACCTACACTGCCCCTCCTGTTATACATGGGGGTAGAGGCCCTTCCACCCACACTATCCCTCCCACCACACTTGGGGGAACTTTCCCATCTACAATGGCACCACCAATACCCCGAGCTATCCAAGTACATTATGTACCTGCAAACCCCACCACCATACCTAAACCATCTCACATCAAGCTAGGGTCAAACCTGCCTTTCATGGCTCCTCTTAACTTGCCTGATTTGGCTCGATTAACAAATGACCCCATCCACCATCAAAAATTTTGGCCTCCCATGCCAACCAAACTTCCCTCGGACATTCCCAAGTTTGAAGGGAAGGCAAGGGAGTGTCTCCAAAACCACATCATGACATTTCATCTATGGTGCTCATCAAACAGCATCGAAGATGATTTGATCAGGCTAAGACTGTTCCAACGCACCCTCACATGTGCTGCAGCAAAATGGTACATTGAGCTACCACAAGCCAAAACCCAGATTTCAACCCCTTGACTTTCATGTTCCTGCAATATTTTCAACTCCCCGTCAGATATGACGAAGGGGTGGAGATCTTGTTATCTTGCTGCCAGAACACTGCGACCCATATAACCGACCACATCCATGAGTGGTGGCAATGCTGTGGTCTATGTAAGATCCAACTCGATGACAGGATCTTCCTAGATTGGTTCCTAAAGACCTTGCTCCCACCCATAGCAAAGGACATCGCATCCGAATATCCCCAATCCGAAGAAGAATCCATCTTGAAAGCCTAGCAGTTCGATCTGATTTATGCACAGTCTGGGTACCTTTACACTATCATCCCAGACGCTCCCCGTGCGAGAACTTCCCATCAGGATGCACCAGGGCATCCCATGCTGTAGATGGCATCATAGGCTTGGTCTCTCACCAACCACAACACCATCCAACACCACCTGCATTACCACCACAACCAAGCAACACTGCGAGTGTTTCCTACCAAAACCAAACTCCAGACTATGCAAGAATGATGTCCCAATCCCAAGCCACAACTTCTTACGCACAACCTGTGCCACCACAGCAGGCTCAAGCCTTGGCTTGGCTAACACAACAATACGTGGGGAAAATGCCCACATTTGTGGCACCGCCACCCACCCAAATATACTATGCACCACCAGTGCAAGCGGTTCAAGCCCCCACCCCTACTCCACCCACTCCATTGGGATAGGTGTTTGCACAACAAAACCGTCCCAACCAGCTAACCCCCAATAATCAACAAGGGAAAGCTAGGAACAATCGACCCCGGAACCAAGGCAACAATCAACCACGAGGAGGCAGTCAACAACCAAACCCTCCCAACAATGCCATGGAAAACCAGCCAGCCTAAATCCTCCACGACCAAATGCACCGAGGTGCAACGCCCCGTTGTGTATGAACCAACCATGCACACTCTGTGGGGTCTACGAGCACTACACACTTGAGTGTCCCTTTAGGCCATACGAAACGAGGTTCAACATGCCACCAACAAAACAGACCAAGCCCAATCCAAACCCGACACCACAAGGACCTCCTCCTATGGTGCTCCAAAACCCACTACCAGTCCAAGGGTTGTGTTATCACATATATAGTAGCCAGGCTACCATATTCTATTTTTCAGACACAATACATTTTTCAGCCAGATCTCTTACATATGAGATGCTGAGATGAGCAGTTTTGATGGATCATTATTGTATTAGTGGACTATTGTACTCTCCCGTGTCAAGACTGAGTCTCAGGACACTCAGATTTGAGGACCAATGTAGCCATTTAGTCATTACAGAGCAGTTATTGATGCCCAGTTTTATATCAGTGCTATCTCATTGGACAGATGATGTTTTAGATGGATTATATTGCATGATTATGACTCATCTTTTTATATTGTGTTATGGTTATCATTGCTCTTATACTCATTTTTGTGGCATGTATTAACATGTGGTGTCATGATCTGGCGGTCATAATTATATGGACTTGGATGTATCTTGTATTATGTATTGATGTCCCTACTTAGACTTGGAATTTCTTCATTTATACTCATTAGTTTTACCCTCCTTAGGGAGAATAGAGGTAGTCATTCCCACCATTGTTTTGTCTTGCTAGTGTTGGTTTCATCATTCACTATTTCCACCCATCCATTACCTTCCAGTTTTGTTTTCAACCCGACTGACTTCTTGACTTATGGCATGGAGGACCTTTTCCCCCGCTAGAACCTTTGTTGGACAAGCCTCCCTATTTATATTGTGTCTCGGCTCTGAGTTGGTGACAAAACTTTCCTTTGGTGAGTTGGATTGTATGCCTAAATCATTCTAGACGGTTTTCCCGATGTTTGGCACTGTGCAGAACTCCCCCTGGTCACTTGAGATGTTGTTGGCTAAAACTGAAAGCTCATGTACTACCTCTATTGAAAATATTGAATATGCGCCCATGGAAAATGAAAATTATAAAACTGTGTTTCTTAACATATGTAAAAAGGGAAAGAGCAATGAAATGCTAAAATACTCTTCGAAGAGTATAAGAAAAGGTCGAAAAAGAGCAATGGTTAAAAATATGCTATATCCAAATATTGCTAACCTTATAAATATAAATATGTCCTAGATGAAACCTATTATTAGTTGTGCTTTTAAGCACTGGTGAAGTCCCAAAGGGTCATATAGGCCAAAAAGGCCATGGAAATAAAATTGATGGTCCTAATGAACTTGGATCAAGCTTGATGTTGTCATGATGCCTAAGTTGAATAAGCACTCTCTAAACAACTCACCCATTCCTTGTGTTGTTGTTTGTCCGACATTGGTTATAGTGAGTATTCCCTTTCCATTATCCAAAGTGTTATGATGTTGAGCAGGAAGTCATCCTTTCCTTTAGCCTTGTAAATTTCATCCTTCACCCTTCACTAGCAAATTGACTACACCTATGAAGTGAGTATAGTCTTGAAAGTCTAAGTCTAAGTAATAATAAATAAAGCCTTATATGTATTGGTTTATGTATCACCAGTGAAATGAATGCTACTTGTTGTGATTGTTTCTTGAATGAGTTGTAGAGCATGTCTTAGCCTTTTAACCCTTGGAGCAGATGGATGATAGTTTGAGTTATTATTGGTGTCTGGTCATTTACTGATGGTTATATTTTTTATTGGATATGATTGATGATCAGATAGAGACCTGTGAGGGGTATGAGTATATGCCTTAGATGGATTTGGACTCTTTGAGTTTAATGAGACAGTTTATTTCTAGTTCTGGGCACTTGCAGATATGATCAAGCTCATTCTTCCTTTCTGATACAATTTTTCTTCACAGGTTGATATGTTTGAGCAGAGAGATGTTTTAGTTGGATATACTATGGTGTTCTATGGGCATAGGGGGTGCAGCCACTTGTTTGTACCATAGTACCCCCATCCCAGAGAGCCTAGTGGGATCAGTTTGACAACGCAGGCACCCTAGGAGGTTGTTTTGGCAGGATCACGTTTCCTGGGGCATATTAAAAAATGATTAAATGACTATTGAACAAATTGATTTGGGCTACTAAGTCAAGGAAATGACATGAGATGAGTCACAATGATGAGATTGATGTTATCCACACCTTCTCCAGCAGTTGCAGCACCTGATTGGGCCCACGCCTAATTTTGGGCATTTTTATATTTTCTAGAGCTTTTGGGAGGCTCATGATTTCCTCAAGGAGGCACAAAGTCAAAGAATTAAATTATTATATTATTTTATTGTGCCATGGAGACACCCAGAGGGAGTTATTCAAACACTCCTTGGACCCACCATGTGCTTCATTTATTTCTTGTTGAGTGGGTTGCCCTCTTTATGGGTGATTTAGTCTACTTTGGTACTTTATGGTTATACTGATCCATGTATTGTATGTTGAGCTCATCTCAACCATTGATTAGAAAATTTTATATTTTAATATTAGCCACTCGTTTTTAAAGTGGTTAAGATTTGGTTATGAGTGTGGTTCTCTCATTTCTATTTAAAGGAGAGAGCTTCTCATTTGTAAAGGGGTCTTTGGCTCTTGGAT
This sequence comes from Pseudotsuga menziesii, assembly GCA_001517045.1. Classification (NCBI taxonomy): domain Eukaryota; kingdom Viridiplantae; phylum Streptophyta; class Pinopsida; order Pinales; family Pinaceae; genus Pseudotsuga; species Pseudotsuga menziesii. The sequence continues at coordinate 50,183 of LPNX010265369.1, forward strand.
CTGAATAATAGAACGACTTTTTTGTGGATATTTTTTGGATCTGCTTTGCATCTGATGTTCTCAAATGGTGATTGGAAAATCTTCAACTTCCTAGCATTGTGGAAATTCTTATGAGATCTATATTTTTTTGCTATCATTGTTTTTCCTATAGGAGGGCGTTTTGGCTAGAGCGTTTTTGCAGGGGGACCTCAACTCGCTTGGTTTTATCCGTCTTGGATCAAGGGATTTTCATTAGTTTCATTGTGATCTATGATTACTTCATTTTACTTTGTTGTAGCATTTGGTTTCTTTATCTAGTGTTGGAAAATATGATATTGTTGACGTTTGCTCATGCAAGATAGGGGCGCTGGTGGCTTGTGGCTTACATCATTCATAGAAATCATTGGGATCTTCCAGAATTGATCGGGATAGCAAAGATCATCACTGTTAAATACTTCTACAAGCATTTCCAGGTAATATCTAACACGTGAATCTCTTCTCTTCATATCTTATTCCATTGTACCTTGCTTTACTTCAAATTTTCTGAAAACTCCTAAATACTAAAAACCCTAAAAAGCACTAAATCTAGGAATAGTCCAATATTTGGCCAAACCATTTTTGCGTTTCATATATTGGGCCTCCCCTTGACTAAATCTGTTGTAACACTGGTCAAAATCCTGCTGGTTTGACCTAGATCTAATTTTTTTCCATAAAACTGCATAACCCCCCACTGAAAATTTGACTTGCTAGAGTTTTTGACTTTTTCTGAATTTTGACATCATAGATGGATAGATCAGGTCCCACATAGTCCAAATAAACCCCAATGTTGTCCAAATTCTTGGCAATTTGACCTGGATTTGAGTTTTTGACTGAAACAACCCTAGCGCCCTCACTGAAAACTGGACTTTTTCGGATTTGACTTTTTCTGAAATCTGACAAGATAGGCTAAAAGATTAGGGCTTAAGAACTCCAAAACACCCCCAACACTGAGCTAGTTCTTTTCGGTTTGCCCCAGATCTAAAAATTTGGTTTTCAACCCCCCTAGCCCCCTCATCAGATTTTGACTTTTCTAGATCTGATTTTTCTGCTGATTTTTTTATCTGGGTTTGTAGATCAGGTCACCCTGACCTCATTTCTCCTTCAATGCTGAGTTGTTATCCTTCAGGTGACCCTAGAAGACTAGATTTGCTTCTCCAAGCCCTGGCGCTAGCCTTCCATTGAGCTGGTTTTCCTGTAACTTGAATTTTCTTGGCTAACTCTTTTTTGGGTTCATAGATCAAGGTATATCCTAGGTGGGTTCACTAAAACATTGGGTTGATGCTGAATCCATTTCCCAAGGCACATAAGGCACTGATCTCCTAGCTAGCGCTAGCCCTACCTTAACCTCACTCCCATTTCTTTTACCAACACTCATTGATAACACAAGTCACCTACCTTTCACTAAGTCTGTCTCCTTGGTACTAGACAGTCCCAACTCTATCCTTACTTACCTTGTCACAGTTACATTTCCCAAGACAATGGTCATCTTCACCAGTTGCTTGTACCTGAACCTTATAGCTAGGGTTTCCATTTACCTTGTACCTTACATACCTTAAAGCCCCATTTGATCTGTTCAGGTATCTAGGTCTGATCTCTCCTATCAAGAGCAGATGCAGATCTCCCCCATTGTTGTCTTAGACTAGGATAACATAAAGTGAAGGCTGCCTTGATTGACGTGACAACCATCCATATGGGAGTCTAGGAAGTCGTGGTTCCACCCCTTAGTTGCTTGCCCTTCTACCATCCATCCTGGATCCACCTCACATAGGCAACTACAAGGCGAGTGATAATAGGTTGGTAGCAACTGCACCCCCTCCCCAACCCAATCCCAATGCTCTCGGGGCACCTCCCATGGAAAACATAGGTGTCCACCACCTGCTAGCCATGACAACTGAAGAGGTCAATCTACAAACTAGACAAAATCAGTACGGAACCAACACCAAACCCGCTGACACATCAACGACATCAACGTCTAAAACAATCAATGCACCTCTTCAGTTACCCCCGCCCCTCATACGTCGGGTCACCAATAATGCCACGGCTAGAGCCACTGTTAGCTATAGCATTGTGGATGATTTGGCCCAAACACCAACCGCCATGTCCACTCATGAGGTACTCAAAATGTGCCCAACATAGCAAAAATCCTTACTAGCCTCCCTTGGGGTCGTAGGCCCTTCCAAATCCAAGTTGATCACATTCGACATAGAGAATGGAGAACCGCGCATGCCATCAACCATCGCCTTTCAAATCCTGGTGTCTATTTGGAATTTGGTTGTGCACCGGTGCATAGTGGATAAGGGGGCATCTACGTGCATTATGTCTACCCTATTCTCACTAGTACATTTCGATCCAAAATCTGACAGTTTTTTCCGACGGCGCGTGGATTTCTCTTTTTAAACTTACAAAAAATCACAAAGATTCTTTTTTTTTTATAAATATGGCCACAAGCGTCGGTTAAGCAACGACTTGTCTCATAACCATCTCATAACCGTCGCTTAACCGACAGCTTGTCTCATAACCGTCGCTTAACCGACGGCACGTTAGTAAAAAAAAAATCGTTCAAACAAACAAAAAAAAGCGCCCAAAAGTCAAAAGTCACATAGGCGCCAAAG
>LPNX010265369.1:67484-88650 GCA_001517045.1 Pseudotsuga menziesii
CAATTACATCCATAGTCTCTCTCTATCTCTCTCTAAACCCCTAACCTTTAATATATCTCTCTCAATCTCTTTAAACCCCTAATCACCAATTTCCCTTTTTCTATCCCTCTCTCTATCTCTAAGGCCCTAACATCGAATATATATCTCTCTCCCTCTCACACTTTAAACATCTAACCACCAATCTCTTATTGATGAAACTGTCATTGATGCCAATATGGACTTACAGTGGCCCCACATATTGTCATTGATGCCACCATGTCCCACTTTTAGTGCCTTACAAAGTGGGTTTGAGCCTTGGACCCCTTATAGAGTGGGTTTGTTCCTTGAAGCACCTTGTACCCAATTGACAAGGTCCTTGTACCAACAAGGATGGATCTTGGAGCCACCACCTTCTTGAAGATGTTGAAGACCCTGCTGATGGTGTTGAAGACCCTGGAGATGGTCCTGAAGCCTTGGTTGACTATGGAGAACCCCTATATGGTTTGGAGAAGCATTAATGACTCATTTTGTTGTCATTCATGCTATGATGGTATCATAGTACCCCATGAGAAGACCCAACTACCCCACAGATGATGTCATGATGGATCTTGACCCTTGAGGGTATTCTAATTTGGTTGAGGTGGTTGAAGAAGCCTATGAAGCCTCTTTCCGGTTGAAGAAGCCTTGATGAAGTTCTTGGACCCACACTTAGCGGGTTGATGACATTGCAACCCTTATTGGGGTCATGGAGCTCTTATATGATGATGATGACCTTGTATTGTCCTTGAAAGGATATAGAAGCCCTGGTATGATGAAGAATCCCATGGAACCCCTGATGAAGACCCTCATACCCTTGCAAAGGTCATGTACCACCCCACTACTTGCAATTGACATGGTTAGATGGCATGATGATGTGGTATTTGGTGACTTAATGAAGTCATGGAACCTTGTCAAGACCTTAATTCCTATTACTTACACTTGATGTGGTTAAGGAAATTACACTCATATTGGCTAGATGATGGTCCATTTAGCGACAAGATTGAAGCCCGTGATGGCACCTTGCACATGGCATGCCATTAAAAGCCCTAGTGGCTTGATGCAACCCTATTAAGATGTGGAGGACACACTCCCATGAATTTTAAATGTTGTGCTTGACTTTGAAGTATGTTTTAAAAGAAAATTAATAAAAATACATAAGGTTGACAATTGAAGTGGTAAGAAGTTTTAAATCCTTGGTTATAAATATGGATTATGTGGTGGACACCCTATTATATGGAAAATAAAATACAAATGCAGAGTCTTTGGTAAGGTTTGACCATTTAAGTGGTAAGAAGTTTGAAGTCCTTGGTCATACATATGGCTTATGTGGTGGACACCCTATTATATGGAGAATAAAATACATGCAATTCTTTGGTAAGGTTTGACCATTGAAGTGGTGAGAAGTTTGTGTGACAATTAAAAGTCAAATTACAAATTTTAATTAAAAATTAAAATTCTTACCACTCTTACCTTTGAATACGAGTCAACCAGCATGAAACATGTCCACTTTAATGTGTATATAAACACCTACAAAAATAGTCAATGATGATTGTAGAGAAGTGAATTCATTGATATTGGTCTGACGTTTTTTTCGTAGCAGCAGAGGAGCAGTTCATTTTTACAGAGAAATTTTTCAGCATCTTCACTAAAATTGGCATAACTTTCTCATACAGAATCAGAATTACAAAATTCTTGGCTCGTTGGAAAGCTTGTTATGAGGGATATTTGATGAACATATCTAGAGTTTCTTTTGGTTTGTATTCTATTTCTTCATCTTGCAATCGTCGAAAGGTGTGGTTCATTTTTCTAGGTTTCTCTTGTGATGACATATGTCTCTCGTGGATAGAGTTCATATTTGACATTAGTATATGAGCCTCTATATTGGTATATATATTTGAAGTCATTATGGATACTATGATGATTATATTGCGTACCTTTATGCTATGATATGATACACTTTATGATGATAATGCATGTGATCATGTTGATGCACTCCTATAAAATATCATGTATATGCATACCATAGTGTGATGATGCTCTCCTATGCACTATGATGCATACTTGATGTTAATGATGCATAAACATGGCATACTGAGATGAAGATGATGTATATTTGATGATGATGATTCATACCCTATGATTATTATGCATACCCTATGATGATGATGCATGACGATGCATGCCTTATGTTCAATGAAAGCAGAGCAAAATTACTTGTTCAGTAATTGTGTATGATGAGGTGTGCAATGATATGTAGATGAGAAGATTGACCAAACATGACTAGCATTGTAGACTGAACATGGTTGATGAGAAGATGACCATAGATTTATTAGCAATTGTGATGAGCAATAGTTTTGAGTAGCAGGATGAGAATATTGACCAAAGATTAAAGAGCAGTGTTGACAAGCAAACTGATGAGTAGAGATTGATGTGCAGAGCATAGGTTGGTTGTGTAGCAGATCCTTATGATTTCTTGCAAGAATAATCTTGCACTTGAGGATTGGACTCCTCAAAACCTTCTTAGTTGGAGCTAAGAAAACTAGGTTGGGTCCTATTATGAGAGTTGGTGCTCTTTACATTAGTTGGTGCTGATTGTAATCGAGAAGATTTTTGTCTTCCATGTACAATAAATAAAGATCAAAATTCCATATATTCTTGTGTCGCTTTTGACGTGATGTTGTTCTTATGACTCATGATGAATTTGATTATGCAATTTATGACATAATGATTAATATTCTCCGATTGACTAAAAGAAGGTAAAAAATTTAAAATTGCTCGCACACCGATTCACCCCCCCCTCTTAGTGTGGCCATTGTGTCCAACAATTGGTATCAGAGCCAACCTTCATCACAAGCCTAGGAATCTTGAAGGACATATGTGGAGACACAATGGAAGCAGGAGAAGATTCATCAAGAAATGATGTGTATGTACTTGATATGATAGATTATTTCAGTTGGAGGAGCAATATGAAGGAATACCTTAAGAAGTTTGGTGTTTGGGGAATTGTTATCAATCCACCCGCTCCATAAAACAAGAAGGGAAAATAATCTCCACAGAGGGAAGAAAATAAGGACAATACTACATCCTTGGATTTCCTCATGGAATTCCTAGTTCAGTGAAAGAAAGTGTGGGGGAGTACACTTCAGCCAAAGAATTATGGTTCAAGTTGGAAAGTGAGTATCATAAGGAAAGACTAGAACCCAAAAAAACAGATCAAGAATCAGAATACAATCCCAAGAAAGAGATCAATCAAGAAGAAGAGAAGCAAAAAGAGGACTTCATTAAAGGTATGGACTATTATGACTATAATGATAGCTTGTGTGATGAAATTTAGAAGGTTCTTGTAGATGATGATGAAGGGCTATCAAAGGAAACACATGAGATACATCTCACGTTGTTGAATATTGATCTGGGAGCCAATTGGTTCATGAACACAGTAAATTTGAACCAGAGTGATTTCACGAAGTGCAAAAAGAAAATATTGGAATCCTTGAATGAATATCAATAGAAGACCATGACAATGAAAGTGTTTGTTATCAAGCTCAAAAACAAGGACAAAGAGTTGTGAGATCAAATGAAATACAAGGACGCTGAAGTTGAATAATTAAAGACTAAATTGATTAGTCAAAGGGAAGAATCAGAAGAGCCTGCTAAAGAGCTTGAAGAAACTAGAGAGGTTAGTCATTATATGAAGACTCAGCCAGAGGAATCCATGAGGATAGAAGAAATCCTAAAGATTCAGCTGGAAGAAAAGTAGGAGACAATCCAGAAGTTGGAAATCGAGGTAGTTGGTCTCAGGAAGAAAGGTAAGAAGAATGAAGCCTTTGTCAAGTTCTGGGACAGTTCAATTGTCCTAAATAAGATATTGGATTGCCAAAGATCTCCACTTCACAAAACTAGTCTTGGTTACAAGAAGGACAAAGAAAAATATTAAGATGACACTTGGTCTCCGAAGACTCCATAAGTAGGTCCATCAACGTCCAAAACTACTCCCCATGCTCCTGCACATGAAACAACTCAAAATCCCAGGTATGAAAGTGGATTCAATGGTTATTGTTATTTTTGTTCTAACTTTGGTCATAAAGCTATGGAGTCTAGACTCTATGGAAGAGAAGTTGTGGAAGGTCCAATGACTCAGTTAGATGTTGGACATGTAATCAAGTTGGAAATGTTACTACCACATGTCACACATTGAGATGCTACACATGCATTGGGTTTGGTCATAAATCCCAAGAATGTGCAAGTAAAAGAAGTCAACCAAGGAGGCGTTCTTCATACAGATGAACAAGAAGATTCAAAGATCAGAAGACAAATACATAAAGTTAGGGACACTCTCAATCATGGAGACATGAAGTTGACCAAAGAAGTGTTGGAAGTTCCAACAACTCAGTCAGGTGCTAGACATGCAACAATGTTGGTTACATTGTTGCATATTGTCGTACGATGAGGTGTTATAGTTGCAGTGGCCTTGGGAACAAAGCTTCGGATTGTTGGAGTACATGGAAAAGAACCTTGAGAAGTTTCCCATACAGCTCATGAAAAAAATCTAGTACAGATGAAGGAACAAATATTGAAAGGAAAAATGGCAAGAAGTACGTATGGATGAAGAAGACCGAGAAGTTGCAGAGAGGATAGGTTGATCAGAGCAGGGGAGACTGTTTCCATATTGAAATATAAGCATAAGGTCTCTCAAAGACCTTAGCATGCCTTGAGTTCATGAGGCTAGACATTCAACTCAAAGGAAGAAATGATGACTACTCCAGGCATACATACAGGTCCCAATATTGTGCATATTAACAGGAGGAGCAATGGTCAGTGATCATTTGTTTAGATGTAGATATATGGTGACCCTTTTCCATTGATGCCAAAGGTAGAGAGATGAATACAAAGGGAGAGATGAAGACAAAAGGGGAGCATGCTCATAGGAAGAGCATGAGTTGTTGTCATCAATGACAAAGGGAAATATTTTCGATGAAATTGTCATTGATTCCAACATGGACTTGCAGTGGCCCCACATATTGTCATTGATGCCACCAAGTCCCACTTGCAGTGCTTTACAAAGTGGGTTTGAGCCTTGGACCCCTTACAGAGTGGATTTTTTCCTTGAAGCACCTTGTACCCAGTTGACAAGGTCCTTGCACCAACAAGGATGGATCTTGGAGCCACCACCTTGTTGAAGATGTTGAATACCTTGCTGATTGTGTTAAAGACCCTGGAGATGGACCTAAAGACTTGATTGACGATGGAGAACCCCTAGATGGGTTGGAGAATCATTAATGACCCATTTTGTGGTCATTCATTCTCTAATGGTATCATAGTACCCCATGAGAAGACCCAACTACCCCAGATGATGTCATGATGGATGTTGACCCTTGAGGGTCTCCTAGTGTGTTTTAGGTGGTTGAAGAAACCTATGAAGCCTCTTTCTTGTTGAAGAAACTCTGATGAAGTCCTTGGAACCACACTTAGTGGGTTGATGACCTTGCAACCCTTAGTAGGGTCGTGGAGCTCTTATATGATGATGATGACCTTGTATGGTCCTTGAAAGGCTATAAAACCCCTGGTATGATGAAGAATCCCATGGAACCCCTGACGAATACCCTCATACCCTTGTGAAGTTCATGGAGCCCACTACTTGCACTTAACATGGTTATATGGTATGATGATGTGATCTGTGGTGACTTAATGAAGTCATGGAACCTTGTGAAGACCTTGATTCCCATTACTTACACTTGATGTGGTTAAGGAAACCACACACATATTGGCTTGATGATGGTCCATTTAGTGACAAGATTGAATCCCATGATGGCACCTTGCACATGGCATGCCATTAAAATCCCTAGTGGCTTGATGCAACCCTATGACGATGTGGAGAAAACACTCCCATGGATTTTAATGGATGTGGTTGATTTTGAAGGATGTTTTGAGAGAAAAATAATAAAAATATATATGGTTCACAATTGAAGTGGTAAGAAGTTTGAAATCCTTGGTCATACATATGGCTTATGTGGTGGACACCCTATTATATGGAAAATAAAATACATGCAATTCTTTGGTAAGGTTTGACCATTGAAGTGGTAAGAAGTTTGAAGTCCTTGGTCATACATATGGATTATGTGGTGGACACCCTATTATATGGAGAATAAAATACATGAAATTATTTGGTAAGGTTTTACCATTGAAGTGGTGAGAATTTTGTGTGATAATGAAAAGTCAAATTACAAATTTTAATTAAAAATTAAAAATCTTACCTCTTACCTTCAAATACAAGTCGACCAGCATGAAACATTTCCACTTTCATGTGTATATAAACACATCCAAAAATAGTCAATGATGAATGTAGATAAGTGAATTTGTGGAGATTAGTGTGAGGTTTTTTTTGCAGCAGCAAAGGAGCAGTTCATTTTTACAGAGAAATTTTTGGGCATCTTCAATAAAATTGGCATAACTTTCTCATACAGAATCAGAATTACAAAATTCTTGGCTCGTTGGAAATATTTTGATGAGGGCTATGTGATGACAAGATCTATATTTTGTTTTGTTTTGTCTACTATTTCTTCATCTTGTGATCTTCTAAAACGTATGGTTCATTCTTCTGGGTTTCTCTTGTGATGACACATGTCTCTCATGGATAGATTTCATATTTGATATTAGTATGTGAGCCTCTATATTGGTATATATATTTGAATTCATTATGGAGGATATGATGATGATTTTACATAAATTTATGTTATGATATGATACACTTTATGATGATACTGCATGTGATAATGTTGATGCACTACTATACAATATCATGTATATGCATACCATAGTGTGATGATGCTCTCATATGCACTATGATGTATACTTGATGTTGATGATGCATAAATGGTGCAAACTGAGATGATGATGAGGATATATACCATATGATGAGGATACATACCCTATGACGATGATGCATACCTATGATGATGATGCATGACGATGCATGCCTTATGTTTAGTGAAAGTAGAGCATAATTACTTGTTCAATAATTGTGTATGATGAGGTGTACAATGATGCATACATGACCATACTGACCATACATGACCAAAAATACAAAATTGGCATGGATGATGAGCATATTACCATATATTGATGAGCAGTTGTGATGAGAAATGGTGTTGAGCAGCATGGATGAGCAGATTGACCAGATATTGATGAGTAGTATTTACCAGTAGAGTGAGGAGTAGAGATTGATATGAAGAGCATAGGTTGGTTGTGCAGCAGAGCCATATGATTGCATTGCAAGAATAATCTTGCACTTTAGAATTGGACTCCTCAAACCCTTCTTAGTTGGAGCTAAGAAAACCAGGTTGGTTCTTGTTATGAGAGTTGGATCTCTTTTCATCAGTTGGTGTTGATTGTAATCGAGAAGATTTTTGTCTTCCATGTACAATAAATAAAGGTCAAAATTCCATATATTCTTGTGTCCCTTTTAATGTGATGTTGTGCTTATGACTCATGATGAATTTTATTATGCAATTTATGACATCATGATTGATATGCTCTGATTGACTAAAATAAGGTAAAAAGTTTAAATTGCTCACACACTGATTCACCCCCCCCTCTCAGTGTGGAAATTGTGTCCAACAATTGGTATCAAAGCCAACCTTTGTCACAAGCCTAGAAATCTTGAAGGAGATCTATGGAGACACAATGGAAGAAAAGGAATATTCATAAAGCAATGGCATTCATGTACTTGATATGACATATTATTTCAGTTGGAGGAACGAGATGAAGGAAATACCTGAAGAAGTTTGGTGTTTGCGATATTGTTATCAATACACCCTCTCCATCAAACAAAAAGGGAAAATAATTTGCACAGAAGGAAGCAAACAAGGACAATACTACAGCCTTGAAGTTCCTCATGGATGGAATTCCCTGTTTAGTGAAAGAAATTGCAGGGGAGTACACTTAGGCCAAAGAAATATGATTTAAGTTGGAAAGCAAGTATCAAAAGTAAAGACTAGAACCCAAAAAGACAGATCAGGAATCAGAAGAAACACCCACAGAAGAGATCAATCAGGAAGAAGAAAAGAAAGAAGAGGACTTCAGTAAAGGTATGGACTCTTATGAATGTAATGCTAGCTTGTGTGATGAAATTGAGAAGGTTCTTGCAGATGATGATGAATGGATATCAAAGACAACACATGAGATACATCTCATGTTGTTGAATATTGATCTGAGAGCCAATTGGTTCTTGAACACAGTAAATCTGAACAAAAGTGATTTCATGAAGTTCGAAAAGAAAATCTTGGACTCCTTGAATGAATATCAACAGAAGATGATGACAATGAAAGTGTTGCTTGTAAAGCTCAAAAATAAGGACAAAGAGTTGCAGGATCAAATGAAAGACAAGGATGTTGAAGTTGAACAATTAAAGACTAAATTGATTAGTCAAAAGGAAGAACTAGAAGATCCTGCTGAAGAGTTTGAAGAAACTAGAGAGGATAGACATGATCGAAAGACTAAGCTAGAGGAAGCCAAAAGGATAAAATAAATCATGAAGATGCAGCTATAAGAAAAGGAGCAGACAATATAGAAGTTGTAAATCGAGGTAGTTGGTCTTAGGAAGACAGGTAAGAAGAATGAATCTTTTTTTGACATTCCAAGACATTTCAATTGTCCTAGATAAGATCTTGGATTTCCAAAGATATCCACTTGACAAAACTGGTCTTGGTTACAAGAAGGAAAAAGAAAAATATGAAGATGACACTTGGTTTCCAAAAACTCCAGAAGCAGGTCCATCAACATCCAAATCTACTCCCCATGTTCCTGCACATGAAAACAAGGAGTTTGGAAACTCAAAATTGCAATAAGGAGCTAGTCCTATTCCTCAAAGAAAGCTCAGAAAAGAAACAACTCAAAATACCAGGTATGAAAATGGATTCAATGGTTATTGTTATTTTTGTTCAAAATTTGGTCATAAAGCTATGGAGTGTAGAATCTATGGAAGAGGGAGTGGTAGAAGGCCCAATGACTCAGTTAGATGTTGGACATGTTGCTGCCACATGTCACACAATGAGATGCTACACATGTAGTGGGTTTGGTCATAAAGCCCAAGAATGTGCAAGTAAAAGAAGTCAACCAAGGAGCAGTGCTTCATAAACATCAACAAGAAGATTTGAAGATCAGAAAACAAAGACATACAATCAGGGACACTCTCAATCATGGAGACATGAAGTTGATCAAACAATTTTTGGAAGTTCCAACAAATCAGTCATATGTTGAACATGCAACAATGTTGGTCACATTGCTGCATATTGTTGTATGATGAGTTGTTATAGTTGCAGTGGCATTGGGAACAAAGCTTAGGATTGTTGGAGTACACGGAAACAACCCTTGAGAAGTTTCCCATACAACTCATCAAGGAAAGCCAGTACAGATGAAGGAACAAATACTGAAAGGAAAAATGCCAAGAACTAAGTATGGATGAAGAAGACCGAGAAGTTGCAGATATGAGAGGTTTATCAAAGTAGGTAATATGATTTCCATATGGAAATCCAAGTGTAAGTTCTCTCAAATACCTTAGCACACCTTGAGTTCATGAGGCTGGAGGATGAACTCAAATGAATAAATGATGACTACTCCAGACATACATACAAGTCCTAGGATAGTGCATATTGACACGGGGAGCAATGATCAGTGATCAATGGTTCAGATGTAGATATATGGTCACCATTTTCCATTGATTCCAAAGGCAAAGAGATGAAGACAAAAGGCGAGCATGCTCGCAGGGGGGCCATGAGTTGTTGTCATCAATGAAAAAGGTGGATATTGTTGATGAAATGGTCAGTGATGCCAACATGGACTTGCAGTGGCCCCATATTGTCATTGATTCCACCAATTTCCACTTGCAATTCCTCACAAAGTGGATTTGAGCCTTGGACCCCTTACAGAGTGGGTTTGTTCCTTGAAGCACCTTGTACCCAGTTGACAAGGTCCTTGTACCAAAAAGGATGGATCTTGGATTCGCCACCTTGTTGAAGATGTTGAAGACCTTGAAGATGGTCCTAAAGCCTTGATTGATGATGAAGAACCACTATATGGGTTGGAGAAGCATTAATGACCCATTCTGTGGTCATTCATGCTCTGACGGTATCATAGTACCCCATGAAAAGACCCATCTACCCCACAAATGATGGCATGATGGATCTTGACCCTTGAGGGTTTCCTAGTGTGGTTGAGGTGGTTGAAGAAGCCTATGAAGCCTCTTGCTTGTTGAATAAGCCCTGATCAAGTCCTTGGACCAACACTTAGTGCGTTGATGACCTTGCAACCCTTATTGGGGTCATGGAGCTCTTATATGACAATGATGGCCTTGTATGGTCCTTGAAAGGGTATAGAACCCCTGGTATGATGAATAATCCCATGGAATCCCTGATGAAGACCCTCATACCCTTGAAATAGTCATGGAGAACACTACTTGCACTTGACATGGTTATATGGCATGATGACGTGGCCTTTGGTGACTTAATGAAGTCATGGACCCTTTCGCGTAGGGAAAAAATGCAACTTAGAGTGATTATAAGAACGTTGGGGGCACTCATAATGCTTCCTATGTTTATCAATCATACATTAATATGGTCTTGTCCCATGGTTTATTGCAAACCAGAGCCAAAAACTACAATCCTGAATCATCACAAAAAGATAAACAACTTGTCGAAGCTCCAACCCCACTTTATATTGAAAAATTGCTTGACCCCATGCCAAAAATACCGAAAGGTGTTTTCAAAAGGGCATCTCACAATTCTAATGCTAGGGTCGCTCCCAACTATTCGGTTGTGGAGGACTTGGCCCAGACTCCTTGTGCTATGTCCGCTTTAGAAGTGTTACAAAGTTGCCATTCAAAACGTAATGCACTTCTGGAAGCTATCGGTAATTTAGATTTTGCAGGCTTAATGGCCAAGTTTGAATTATCTAATGTCAAACCTTGCTTACCCTACCATGTCTCTTTCCAAATCAAAGTAGTCCATGGAAAAAAAACCATCGGACGAATAGTTATTAATGAAGGTGCATCTAGGTGTGTGATGGATGTATCTTGTTATAAAGCTCTAGGATCTCTTGAGTCGGTCGCGTCAAACACCTTATTGACCGTTTTCGATGGAAGGTCTTTCCATCCACATGTAATAATGCCTTCTTTTGACATAGAATGGGAATGGAAAATGGTTTTAATATAAGTATAGGTAGTGGGTGCTCCTTTGTACTATAACTTTCTTTTGGGAAGGAGTTGGACCTACTCCATGTGTGTTATTCCATCTTCAATCTTCTGAGTCCTTATGTTCCCTCATGAAGGGAAGATAGTTACTGTCAATCAACTATCCTATATCCGGAAGAGTCATATGGACACATCAGAGTCCAATGTGTCATTGATTGATCAAACATTCATGACAAAAGAAATTTTAGGAGTTTGGATGTACACGTCACTTATGGGAAACTTTGATTTTCTCGCTCCTGTAAACTAACTTGGAACTACTAGTGTAGGGAATACCGTTTGTACATATAGAGAAGTTTCTTTAGTCACAGATAAGACTGATCAATGGGTCCTCCCCTCACAAGTTCAACCTGATGTGCCCTTATCTATAGCAGAAGTAGCCTACCAAGCTATATATGATGTTGTTGTCGATTCCATCTCGACTCCTTCTATCTCAGAGGAACTAGATGAAGCTTAATTACCCGTCTGGGAAGTGAACTCGACTTACTCATATGATTGCTTGGATATGGTTCTACCATCTAATGAAGCCATTATGGAGGTTATGATAACACCTGATAAAATATACAAATATTTGCATCATAAGTCCTATTTCCTACCGAAACTAAGCAAAATTGAGAACTACGAGTTCCATGTGAGACTAAGTGAAGGTGTTGGCCAACCTATAAATCCTTTACCTAAAGAAGGAATGTTTGTCGAGGGGAACATGGTGAACATTTATACAACCATAATAATCAACATATCCACCAAACCTAGCATTATGGATAATGTTTATATTGAAGCAAATTCTTCGTCTAAAGAAATTGCCATTTACACAACCCTTTTCAAGGAATTCTACGATGTGTTTTCCTGGTCTTACGAGGAGATGTCGGGAAGAGAACCATCTATTGTGGAACATGAGATAAGAACGTACCCCAATATCAAACATGTTTGACAAAGCTACGTCATATTAACCCATGGAAGGTGACAACGGTTAAGGGTGAGGTTGAAAAATTGTTGAAAGTTGGTTTCATATACCCCATTTCTTTAACAGAATGGGTATCCAACCCAGTTCTTGTAGACAAAAAACAAGGAACTATATGTGTCTATGCTGATTTCAGAGAACTAAATCAGGTGTGTCCAAAGGTCAACTATCCTACACCATTCATTGACCAAATAATTGATGTGTGTGCAGGTAGCGAGGTCTTTTCTTTTATGGATGTTTTCTTAGCATACAATCAAATTCAAATCAAACCCAAGGACCGACATAAGACCTCTTTCATTTGTCCCTAGGGTACTTTCCCGTACAAAAATATGCATTTTGGCTTAAAAACAACGTAGCTACCTTTCAACAGGAAATGAATTTTGATTTTCACGACATAAAGCACGTAGTTGAACCCTATTTAGATGACCTTTCGACGCATTCCTAAAGGAGAAAGGATCATCTACCTTTGGTATTTGACATATGTCGACACTACAAGATTTGTTTTAATCCCCATAAATGTGTCTTCCATGCCGAATGGGGAGGGTTTCTAGGTTTCATTGTATCCAACAAAGGCATCAGGTTCGATCCTTTAAAAGTTGAGGTGATTGTTAATCTTATTCGTCCTCGAACCTTTTGACAACTTCAAAGTATGCAGGGAAAATCTAGCTTTCCTAGACTTTTCCCAGTGAATTATGCCAAGATAATTAAAGGTTTTATGCACTTTCTCAAGAAATACACTCCATTTATATGGGATGAAGTCGCACACTAGTCATTCGAGGCACTAAAGAAAGCATTATTGTCAACTCCTTTCTGGCGTCCACCAGATTACACAAAGGATTTTATATTGTATCTAGTTGCATCAAAGTTTACAGTTGGTGTAGTTCTAGTTCAGAAGGATGAGCAGCTATAGGATCATGTCATCTATTACCTTAGCGGAGCCTTGGCTGGTCCTAAACTACACTATTCATACGTCGAGAAGTTGGCTTTAGTGGAAGTATATGTCGTTCAAAGGTTGTGTCATTATATATTACTTAGAACAACCATTGTAGTCACGGATGTGAATTATTTTCAGTATGTTTTATCCCAATGTATAATCGGGGGGAAATTCAATAAGTGGATCATAATACTCCAAGAGTTTGACTCAGATTTCCAATCCACTAAATCCAAAAAATCTTTAGTATTTGTGGAACTCATCTCTGAGATCCCTAGTGAGGAGAGTACAATGACAGAGGATGAATAATTGCTAGATGAACACATCTACTTGATCTCAACCACCGATCCTTGGTATGGATATATTCTGATATATCTTCAGAATTTAAAGTGTTCAACAACCTTATCGAGAGAAGAACGACAGAAGTTACGAATGAATGCTAAAAAATACCTCATTATCGGTGATACTTTGTATAGAAAAGGGGTAGATTTAATTATGTGTCAATGTTTTACTCATGAGGAGTTTGATTTTGTCCTAAATGATTCCCATGGCAGAACCTATGGGGGTCATTGATCTGGGCTAGCAACGACCCATAAAATCTTGTGTGCCGATTATTTTTGGCCCACCATCTTTAAAGATTGTGTGGAGGCTGTTAAACATTGTCATCCTTGCCAGATTTATACCAGAAAGATGTGATCACATCCTAATCCACATTACCCAATCATCATGGTAGGACCCTTCACTAAGTGGGGGGTATATTTCATGACTTGCAACCCAAATTCGACTAGGGGGCATAAGTACCTCATTTTCGTTGTTGACTACTTTACTAAGTGGCCAAAGGAAATGCCTACCTTTAAAGTCGATGGTGAGACCACAACCTATTTCGTATTCAACCAAATCATCACCATATTCAGGATCCTGAAGAAGATTTTCTTGGACCATGGAAGTCATTTCCAGAACAAGATGATGATTGGATTAACTACTTTGCTTGGGTTTAAATAAGATCACTCATCTTCATTTTACTCGCAAGCGAATGGATAAGTAGAAGTCATGAACAAAACTTTGAAAACCATTCTAAAGAAAACCATTAACGCAAGTAGATCAAATTATCACATCATGACATATCCAGCACTTTGGTCATACTAAACCATGGTCAAGACCACCATAGGGTTTTCACATTTCCAACTCGTTCACGGGTGGAAGCGGTCACACTAATAGAATGCGAAATACCATCGCTGAAAATCACAATTCAATTAGTACTCAAAATTCTACTCTAGAAGAGAATTTGCTACATTTGGAACACTTAGATGAACAATGCAGAGATGTGCTTACAACAAACAAGGCACACAAGCAACGAGTCAAAATCTAGTATGACAAATCTGTTAAACCTAAGGTGTTCTCTGAAGGAGACCTTTTGTTGGTTTATGACCAGGGTAAGGAACCCTTAGGGGCAGGTAAATTCAAGTCAATGTGGTTAGGACCATATATTGTGTCTAAAGTATTAAAGAAGGGAGCATATGAATTGATAAACCTTAATGGAAATAAGCTACCAGAGCCCCGAAACGGGATCTACCTAAAAAAGTATTATGCTTAGGATACATGCTTTTTCTTGTATATAGTTGTATAACTTTGAAAATCGCTATATTTCTAGTGCTTCTTATGTAAATATTGTGTAGTTTCATATGTCCACAGAGAGATTCATAGGATTCGCTAATGGCACAAGCTATCACATTTGCAACCTTGCTTTAGCCGCTTGGGTCATCTATGTACCCACAAGACAACTAGTTACCTCAAGAGGTGCTTGCTTGGGTCATGTCACTAATAACGTGGTTGAATAAGATATGTTGCTTCACATGGTATTGCGTGTCTTAAGGTCATACTCGACTAACAATTAGTTGTTTCTCAGCTTAACGGTGATTATCAAGTGAGGCATCTGACTTTACTTCGTCAGTTCTTAAGAATTAGATTACTTGAGAGACATTTTGATTACATTATATAACGAACACAATCCAAGAAATAAAAAAATGGTAAATGACTCATATGAAAATTATACTCTTGATTGTCATTTATCACACACATTGTAAAAAATACTCATGTACAGATAGAAACACATGTAAATAAGTCACTATATATTATATATGTATAAAAGGTCCATAATATCAAGTCTTGGTCCAAAATATCCAATCATAAATACATCAAAATAAAAAACCTAGATCACAATCCCTTGTGATGCTAATAACGACAGAGACTATGCAGCCTTAGTTGCTTTCACTCTAACCTCTCAGTAGCAACTAACAAATAATGGTCATGGACACCTTCCAAAGGAGTCGTAGCCACGTAGGGGCCACTCCCACCACATACTCCTTCATGTCAGTAGGTATCTTGTCCATCCTCAGGGTAGGAATGTCATGGGTAAAAACGGTGATCTTTCCCTCAACAACTCCAAGCATGGCATCAACACCACCTCCCTTGATTGGTCACACATAATTCCTCAGATGTTCATCCAGTCGAATCATTCTAATATATGCATCACACAATGTTGAATAATGTTCACATCCCCAACAATTATCGGACCATTTTCACTTAGAATACCTGATCTATCAACCTTATCCCATAATTCTTGTCTTTGATTACAGGGACCATAGATATTTAAAATCTTTAGAGTATGATTTATCCCGTTTATCTTTCCTTCAACCATCAATCCTGCGTTGGTGTCAAAGGATTTGAGATCGACACAATTTGGATCCTAGGCAATAAGAAGACCGCCTGAAAGACCCAAGGCATCCAAGGTTGTACACTTCCAAGCATGTTTAATTTTAAGAAAGGCATCACAAGAAACATTAGCAGGAACCATTGTTTCCTAAAGCAAAAGTATTGAAGCATTAATTGATTCCAATAACCTCTTGTTGGAAACTCTTTTGGGCGAGCCACCTAGCCCTCTGATATTAAGAGAGACAATTTTCATTGTAAAACCCCCTAAAGGGCCACATTCTCTCTAAGAGCCCCAATATTTGAAGAATACACCTCTAAACCTCTTTGAAATAGTGAATTCATTCTATTTAACATACCTTGAATCATTCTCCTCTTTCTTACTATTAGTTCATTTTTTACTTCGAGGAGGCTTTCTAATAGTGAAATTTTTTGTCCTAATAGAAGAGATAGGCAGGGTTTCAGGATCCCCATCAGAAATGGCTAAGTAAATTGGTAATTTTTTCTTCAATGTAGCCTCTTGAAGAGAAGGGATGTCGGAAGGAGAGAAAGTACTCATTGAATCTGGCATAGGAGAGGAAGAAATTATTAGATTCTGACAGGCAGATCTTGGGCCAAAAATAGTCCTCACATAGATTGCACAAGAGAAATAAGAGAAGAATAATTGAAGAACAATATGAGAAATCCTCCATTAACTATATTCAACAATACAATGGTGTTACAATAAATAGAATTCCAATCATGTGGATAGGATTCGAATCTACGAACTAAACTTGACTAACTGGTTAACTAATAGTGTCTAAATCACTGCATGGGAGCAACTAGTCTAACTCCAGATGCCTAAATCAGTCAATAATCATTTAAAACTAGTTAAACCAAGTAAAGTGATGAGGTGGGTGGAAAAATGCGCCACTTCCCCATGTAGCCATGCAAAACTGGCACTAGACTAACTGAGAGTGATCTAATTGAATGCAACTAGAGGTTGACTCAGCATAACTGCTTACCTACCACAACCAATTGATGGAGGCTACTAGTGGCACTCAGAGTGGGCTCCTATAATGTAGGGATTGGTCTCAGAGGTGCATCAACTCATGCATGGACATGTAGTAAGTGGCAGATAACCGTCTCTTTACATGTTCCCCACACTCTAGGATAGTAATAAAGTTCCCCTAAGTTAGGCAAGATAAACAAATGGAATTTATGTGGAAAAAGGAGGCAAAGGTAGGATTAATAATGATCCTAACACCGCCCTTTAATCCTAAATTTGGACTACCTGGGCCCTGGTAACTAAGACCAAAGGTCACCCTTTACAATCTAAATGCAAAAAATTATTTGTCCATGAAAAATTGACGGAAAAGGCAAAACCTCATGGGGAAAATCCTTCCTAAAAAGTGGACTGAGATACACCAAATAATAAACTGCTTTAGATCCAAGTAGGTGTGAACTTGATTATATGTCTGGAGGGATATTATTCTTTGGAAGAAGAGGAATATGCTCAAATTGATTAGGAACATATATAGCTGCATAAGAGTTTATGGGACCATGTAAAGCAACTGAGATAATATAAAAAAAGAGCAACAATGAGTGCTAATTCAACTTGATCTTGAAATCATGTTCAAATGAGTCTTGATGTGCTTGATACTTTGAACCATGTGAAGTAGATTCAACTCTATATGAGAGGAGCATGCATCCAAGTGAATGCAAGAGGTCTCCATCATTTCTAGCATTGTGAGGAGATGAGTATGTGATTGAGCAAGAAGAGACAGAAAACCAGGGACTATGGAGAGAAAATGCTTGAGCTCCAACATCTGATGTAGCTTCTAAGAATATCCATGAAATCACAAAATGTAATATCAGTACTTCATAAGACTAGCACACCCACATATTTTGTGACTGGACTACATCGATAAAGATCAAATGGTTGAGACATAGTTATGAAATGGAAAACATTTTTTTATTCCTCGTATTCTTCCAGTTAAAATGGTTCAACTCGTTATCCATGCCTAGCTACATATTATCACCAACATTCTTCATGTTATCCATTTATCAACTATCAGTTATTTTTTATATTCTTTTTCTTTTTATCTCACATTCTTCTTGTTAACTTCCATGAACTGTTGGTTATCCATTCATCAGCTATGACTTACCATGCATTGCTACCAATTAATTTTTATAATTGTTTATTTCAAATTTTGAATGACTGCCTTAGAATAAATCTTGACAGTAGACTTGTCTCATCCTCGTCCATAAATGAAAAATCATAGGCCATAGTCCACCCCAAACCTCAAATAAAAGCATCTATTGATGTAAATATACCGACATCAAATCCCCATCAACAATTTTGAAAGAGCCTTTAGGTGCTTGCTTTTTCTCACAAAAACTGATGAGATCAGTTACAAGCATAACCGAGAGGTCTTGAGTCTTTGAATTTGAACCAATTAAGGTGAGAGACTCAGTGGAGAGTTCTTCAACAATGGAGGTTTGAATCTCCTCTTCTGGAGTAGCTGCATCAAATTTCTCAAATATTTCGAGAGCAGCAACAGAATGAGTATGGTTTCAAATTGAGTTAGTTGAAGACTTAGTGGAATGGAAGAAGAGTTCTCCAACGGTGGAGGTTCCAATCTCCCCTTATGGAGTAGCTGCATGAAAACACGAGACATCAAATTTCTCAAAAGTTTCGAGAGCAGCAGAAAATGACTATGGTTTTGAGTTGAATTAGTTGAAGACTGTAATTTCTTCATCTTGCAGAACTTCATCTACTTGAGAAATAATGGAGGTTGGAAGAACTTGGAAGGAGATGTTAGATGCACTCTCCCAATGCTTTGGACTAATCTCTTCAGTCTGCTGGCAAAATGCTTTGTCCATTCTGGACCAAATTTCACTTGGGATTTCAATAACATCAATGAGATAGCGCATCCTAGGAGGAATGGATAGACACATGGCTCCATACGCTTTGTCACGGTTATTGAACCAAATGGATTTCTCATCATCAGATTCTAGCATTGCCACAACTCCAATAGACACATCAAAGTGCTCATGGCTCTTGAGATATGCAACCATTTTCAATTTCCATTCAGAATAATTCAATGGTGATAGAGGAGGAACTGATATCAAATCCATATTGAAGTTTGTACAATAGAGGTTTCTGCAATTTTCTTTTTCAAATTTAGGAACTTTGAATCTAAGAAGCTGTACATGTAAATCAAATCATGCATGTAAGCTTAAATAAAAACTCAAAAATGTGAAGGATGTCATGTTGTCAATTCAATCACAACTTCTTGTACAGTCAACGAAATAAAATTCCGTCAAAGATCCATTTGAGATATCGAAGAGATCTTTCAAATAATATAAAGAACTTGACCTATCTCATCTTGTCGAGTGAAAAATATCAAGCTGAAATGGAGGGTGTATATGGACGTGAGCTGTTTTAAACCTTTGATATTAAACTGAACATATCTTTCAAACTAGAGACTCAAATTGAATTCCACGAAAAACTTGTTTCAGATCACGAAAAGACCTTTCAAACAAGATATGGTAGGCCCTATAAGATAATCTGTAGTGGTCGTGGTACCTCTTCAAAGTTGGCTGAGATTTTCAAATTTTGTTGTTGAAATTGTACTTGCACAAAACTAGAAAGAAATTTTTTGTTATAGCTTGACCAGGCTCTGATACCATATTAGATTTTGACAGGCAAATCTTGGGACAAAAATAGTCTTCACTTAGATTGCACAAGAGAAATAAGAGAAGAATAACTGAAGAACAATATGAGCAATTTTCCATTGACTATATTCAATAATACAATGGTGTTACAATAAATAGAATTCCAATCATGTGGATAGGATTTGAATCTACCAACTAAACCTGACTGAGTGGTTAACTAAGAGTGTCTAAATCACTGCATGGGAGAATATAGTGTAATTCCTGATGTCTAGATCAGTCAATAATCAATTATAACTAGTTAAACCGGTTAAACTGATGAGGTGGGTGGAAAAAGGCGCCACTTTCCCATGCAGCCATGCAAAACTAGCACTAGACTAACTAAGAGTGATGTAACTGAATGTAACTGGAGGTTGACTCATCATAACTGCTTACCTACCACAACCAACTGATGGAGGTTGCTGGTGGCACTCATAGTGGGCTCCTATAATGTAGGGATTGGTCTCAAAGGCACATCAACTCATGCATGCACATGTAACAAGTGGTAGATAACCTATGTATATGTTCCCCACACTCTATTATAGTAATAAAGTTCCCCTAAGTTAGGCAAGATAA
The DNA here is from genome assembly GCA_001517045.1 of Pseudotsuga menziesii. Lineage (NCBI taxonomy): Eukaryota > Viridiplantae > Streptophyta > Pinopsida > Pinales > Pinaceae > Pseudotsuga > Pseudotsuga menziesii. The sequence goes on from LPNX010265369.1 coordinate 87,615, forward strand.
ACAATTAGACTTTATGTGGCAAAAGGAGACAAAGGGAGGATTAATAATGATCCTAACATAAATAATAATGGATAAGGGATTTGCAGTGACATCAAGGTTTATAAGGTTGAAAGATGAAGGAGATTTCAAAGATGAAGCCAAATCTACATTCCCCAAAGAGGAAAAACCCTTATTACTCCGATGGATCAACTCTAAAGCAGGGGAAATTTCATCTTCCCTATTCCCATTCTCCTCAATATTTATAACATTTACTGATAGGGTTTCTTTTGTATGAAACCCTATTCTTAATTCCCAATTCCTTAGAACCCATATTCTTAACCCTAGTTACAATCTCTGGAAATTCCTCTTCTTCGATCTATCACTTCCATCCCTATTCGAGCCCACATCTCTGTCACCCCTTTCTAAAGGAATAGGATGAGAGAGAACAAGTTCCTTTTCTAAAAAACACATAAAAAAAGAAGGGTTCTCCGACAAATTATGCAAAGAAGGAGAGGACTCCAAAGTATCCATCCTACCCTTACCATTAAACTCATAATCAACAAAACCTAAAGACTTTGAGATTTCTTCAATTGATAAGAATTTCAAAAGCATCGGCAAGGCATTGTAGAACTTACCTACGAACTCAGAAGTTGAGACAGTATCTAGTGGAATAGGAAACCTCAAACTAGAATCCATCTCATCCACAATCCCTTGAGGAGTGGTCATCGAATCTTCATTCCAAAGTCCATAACGCAAATTTGGACATCCTTTTATGATATGTCCAGTTTAGCGACAATTATGGCATCTGAATGACAACTTCCAATAATCCAATCGCTGAACAAAGGTGCCACCCACCCAAACTACTTGCACCTCCTCCGGAAGAGCATCTTCAACTTTTATTTCAACTAACATTCTGGGTAACTTCCTTTCTGAGGCCTTCATTTGCTCTTCTTCAATGAGGATGAATTTCCCTATAGTGTTAGCCACCACCATAAATCCCACTAAACTCCAGTAGAAAAGAGGGATGCACTACAACAAAATACCATTTTGGGGGGGG